>DWJZ01003938.1:0-16139 GCA_018249125.1 Asbolis capucinus | reverse complement strand
GTCGATCCTTACTTTTATCAAAAATGTCAGTAGTTTAAGGATGAAAGCAAAACAGACGGATAGATTTACTTTCGCATTTATAATATTAGTGAGCATTATAGTGCCCTTATTTTTGTATGTCATACAGCCCGCTTGATTATATGTTATTTGTACATTACATTGAAAGGTATTGCCTTCGTAATCTTTCTTGATATTGAATTTTTGACGATGTAAAAAGGCATTGACAGAAGATAATGGACTTTCTGTTCATTCTATGCTTTTATAAAACGAATAATCTCCTATAGTGCCTAAGTACGATAAATAAAAAACATACAGATTTTTATAAATTATGGTATCATTGATACCTGTGGCAAATTTTTAGCAATCCGTAATAGTTTAGGTAATTTGACGTCACGAATATTAAAGGGGTTCTGGGAAGCTCAAAGATGAGTTGGACAGGTGAGTTCAGGTCACGTGCAAGGGTTCCTTAGTAAAACTCGTCAACCTGTTCAATCTGCCTAATACACGGAATGTCATAAAAAATAAGGCTAATACCGTAAAGAGCGTTCATAGCGGCTTGTTTCCATTGTGAGATATCGACAACAACGGGGACCAACGGCTTAACGTGCCCTCCGAAGCACGGAAGCGCTTATTAAATTTTTGCCAGTAACGGTCACCCATCCACTTACCGACCGCGCCCGCTTTTGCTTAACTCTATCGATCGCTTATCATCGACACAAGCCATAGGACTATGGGCTTACCTACCAACTCGTAATAGTTTGACTTGTAACCGTAACTTACCACCAAAGCCGCATAGAAGTTAGCTGTCCCGAGGATTTTCGTTTTACCAATTTAATTTGTTCAAGTTTAGAAGTCATTCGATTAGACTCCAGCTGGAATTTGATATTCGCATTTATATTAACTGCGCCGCAATGGAACTTCAACTCAGATCGGAATATATTAGACATTACATTACATTTCGTTGACGAACGACTTTCGGATGGATGTCGTTGAAAGCTGTTTGCAAATGTGAAAAGTCGCGTATGTTACAAAATCAGTTGTGACGAGTTTGATAAAAAAGTACGAACTTTTAACGTACTTTACATGGGTTGATAAAGCCACAAAGGGCCGGATATTAGGTCTAAGAAGAAAGCCTTTCACCTAGCTGCTAAGTGAAAAACTGAAGTCAATAGGATTTGACAATAAAACGAAATTTATCAACGTACAAATTTTATTTCGTTATTTTTCTAAGTATTTGTAGATAGGTAATATAGGTAAGATGGCATTTTTTTTCCGTATTGATTTAAAATTATCCACAAAGATAACTTTTACATAAAAATAATAAAACTCTTAAATCTATTTATATTTTATTTTTATGGAGACCTTAGCGCAGTCTTATTATAGGCTTACATAAGACCTCAATGGTATATTGGCATCTCACTCTAGTAATGCTCTAAGAGTCGGCGATGTAATGAGTCTATTACTTTATTAACATTGCAATAATATGATTATTATACTAAAACATCAAGAGCCGTCCGCGACGACACCGCGCTTGCGACCTGATGAAGGACCTCGGGCAGGTCCGACACTAATCGGGCGAATCCGACCATATAACGTAAGTCAGTCGTTTAATATAATAATCATTTATTCAGACACTCCCGAATGTTTCAATATTACAATAACACTGCGCTTAAAGACAAGGTAATGTTGAAGGGATAAGTAGGTAGTGCAAAAATTGTTTGTTATTTTATAAATTTTACAATGCTCAAAAAATTATAAAGGGATCCTAAAATTGTCATTTTTTTTTATTTGGGAACAGATTACAATAATGTAACCCAGCATACTACATAAGTGAAAACAGCACTCAAATTATTTCAGATGTTCCTGAGAATACTGAACACAAATTCTCTCAAACGGACAATAAATTTAAAAATCGTTCTTATGGGATATATATTGGAAATAAATATCTGCAATTCTGTAAAACTTATTTTACTTTTTTTTAATATCTGTAAAGTACAAAAAACCTTTGTCACTGATATAATTTTTGTTTACAGTTGAGAATTTATCAAAATTGTTATAAGGATAAATATTGTAATGTAAAATGCATAAAAAAAAGAGAACAACAAGAGATTAAATTCACTATATTCAAAAATAATCTGTAAATGGCACAGAAAAGAAATAAAGAAAAATAAAATCTCTATAAAAATACACAAAATCTATATTAGTATTTAAGTATTGTTAAATTCGTTAGGGCAAGATTCATATACCAACAAGTATCATATAAATTGATGAAAATGATCACAGAATGCAATTTTTGTGCAAAAACCGTTAATTATAATAATAAATTATCCACAATTAAATAAAACCTTAATTAATAATTATATTATAAACATTATATAATACACTTGATATGTTGTTTTCCTTTATTGAGAGTTTGAATCAAAAATGAATTTTACCACGGATGCAAATTGTAAGCGAATTAACAACTTAAGTCATTAGAAAAATACCAACATTAAAATAATGTTGAAGTAATGTTATTATATTATAGTTTTTTCTCAATGTATGTTATTACACTTATTTTAAGGTTCAATGCATTCTGTTAAATTGGGTTCAATAAAAAAACTTTTTTATAAATAAACAAATAAATAAATTCTTTGGTTATACAATTAAATTTACAGTCTTTCATTATTAAAAAAAATATCTGAAATAAAATTATGAAAACATGAAATATTATTCATTCACAATAACATATTCCAACTTTAACTTTATTCGAGTAACATATTCACTCTTCACATCTACAAAAAAGTGTACAATTTTCCACATTAAGATAAATGCAATGTGGATATTACATTCAAATTTGATCCCATTAAAGATATTTAAATTCTAAAATCTACAAGAAAGTATTACTTAGTAAAAAACAATATTACGAATCACTGGTATATATTACATTAAATTACATACAAATAATTGGATAACTTAATGCAAGTGCACAAAATTATATTGAAAGACACTGCTATACTTTTACGTAAGTACTTACAATGAAGAATATTCGTGACATTCATTACCTACATCAATAATCTGTACTTAAAATTCATATTACTTTAAATACATATATATTGTGTCATATATAAGTTATATGGGCAGTTTGAAATCACATATAGTCCGGTTTTTTGATTCGTACAAAACTTTTCCTTAGTTGTTATGGCCTAATATAGTATGTTAAACGTGTAAAGAGATGGTTCTATAAGAATACCTGTGACATTGTCATCCACTGGTTTATTTATGAGTTGTTCACGGTTGTAAAAAACTGCTGTAATCCTGTTGTACAGTTTAACTCAAGGCCAGAGAACATACATTCATCTATTACAAAAATGCTTGTGTTATCCAGGAAACTAACCTGGTACTCCTTGCTTACAGGGACACCACCAATTGGCCACAGGGCTATGTTAGTGGTAAAAGTATGTCACAGTCTTGGAACTGATATGGAAACCTCAAAAATTGCTTTTATTACTTTAAAAAAAATCTAATTCTATTTAATAGCAAATGTATGTATATTAGGTAATAATTTAAATGACATTTATATTTATTATATATTTATGCAATAAAATTAAACTAGCCCGGCAATAATAAAATTATAGCAAATTAATGATACAACTGTACTTTTAATTTAACACTGTACAATAAAATATATTTAGTGATCAGTGTTGCCATTTCATAATATCAGGTCTATTGGGGGCTTTACTATTATAAGAAGATATTATAAGAAGTGACTCTATATCATATTGCGTAGTAAACTTATAATCCGTTTTTCTTATCCGTACAAAATTTGCAAAACAAACCAACATATAACAATGTCAGTTTTGTTATAAAACCGTCACATTACATTAACATACTAATATCTTGGGTATGTAATAACTATTCAATGTCACAATACGTGAGTTTAAGATAACGCAGAAATCTATGCTCAAAGTATTTCACACCAAAATTATTTACAAGTTTTGTACGAATAAGAAAAATGGACTATATATTAATATCGCCTTATGATATAATGGTGACCTCAGATGTAATATTATTAAAAATTGGTATATGTAACCCAAGTACTACAAATTATTTACTGAATGTAAAAGACAATATGTATCGTATATGTACATGATTTGCAAATATAATGCTTTTGTTACATTCTAGTCACTATATTCATATCAACACTGAGATAAGTTGTGAAGGTAGTCAGAAAATAATATTTACACATAAGGAGTTATTCAAGTATTATGTATTGCAATTGTTGAAGGTTTTTGAACATTCCTCCCCATAACGAGATGTAACGGTCTTCCGTACCCTCCCTATTGGTTACAGAACTGCCAAATGACCCTCATCTCTACCTACAAGTTTCAATTTTGTCACAGAACATATGTTTTTAAATTGATATCGTTGCGGATACTAAAGATTTTAAATAAAATGGGTACTCACAATGTGTTTGTTATTATACCGATATCTTGATGGACATGGTCATGCTAAGACTCATGCAACTGGTTTGAAATATCGGTGTAATAATAAAAAAAATCACTAGTACCATTATGCATTTAAATTGTCACGGAATGTAACGTAACCCGTTATGTGACACTCTGCTCTTGTAACGAATTGTAACGTTTGAAAACCATTTACCCCCAAATTGCTTTACTTATTACTTGAATGATCCTTAAACCAACGGCAAAGTTAGGCATTATTTTTAAAAACCGAAAAAACAATTTACTTTCCTAACAATTGCACAGTGCCCGCCTCCCAACAACAATCTCTTAAATACGAAACACACAAAACACACAAAACACACATCTTGCAAATGAGGACTATTTTTGATACAATTTTATTAAGATTTTGGACTATGGTAAATTAAAATTATTATAGAATTCTGAATAAAATTTTTAAATGAAAGTTGAATTTTAGCTGAGTATCTAATTTAACACAAGTTTCCCACATCATATTACTATTCAAATGAATTCAACTAGACAACCGTCCACTCAGTGTTTGAATAACAAAATGGTTACAAGTTAGAAGGTTCTACACTCTGTGCAAATATGATCTGCATTTTTTTCATACAAAATCATCAATTTAATATGGGAAAATTTCCAGATCAAATTTACGCCGAGTATAGAAAGTTTTATTTTGTTTCTTTAAATGGGGTCATATAATTTATAAAGAGTATTAGACGTTCTGATACCATTACCAAACATCTCTTGTAATGTACCTTATTCAAAGATCTTTAGAACTAAAACATTTGCATATTAATTTCAGCCTTCACAAATTTGAGCAATGTAGTATGCTCTATACTAGATTCAACTTTGATCCGGAATAAATTTAAACAAACCATAGTAATTTTACTGTAGGGTTTTCACCAACTGACATAAATGTATTGTATTTTTCAAAACAAGTTATTAAACGAAGTATTGATCAAAGAACAAGGTACAACATAAAAGTAAATATAAACCTAGCAGGTAAACAAAAAAACGAAAAAACTCATCAACGCATGTTCTGACAACCCTAATTACATACAGGAGCTTACAACCTTGGAACATATTGAACTATTTTGCATTATAACTTTATCATTTTGGGTTATAACACTATAACTTGATTCAAAAGTAAGCGGCAAGCCAATGGTGCCAAAAAATAAGAGATAAGTTAAAAAGTTTCACTCTCCTGTCTGTCAGAGGTTACTAGGCAACGGTTTGTTCATACACATTTCAGATAGAATTTACATGGAGTATATATTATTACAACCTGAATGTTAATGTAAGCTTTCCCATTGAAGACAAATTGTCCATAAATTAAGCGTAGTTAGAACAACAATTACCCAAACAAAAAAAAATTACCTTAGTCCAAAATCTCTCTTAATTGCAGAAAACCATAGTACTCACCACAAGATCATCTCTAATCACTACACATTACACACAATCACATCACCAATTCATCACTGCACTATTTCATCACCAGACACCATTTCATTCCCAGTGTTCAAAGTGATGGGACAGACCATTCGTCATAAGCATGACGTGATCTGACAGAAGGGTAGCAGCTATCAGTTGGACGCACTGTCTGAGTTCGTCAGACCCTTGGAGTACGCTGACTGGATGCTCTCGCAAACAAACTTGTACTGGCTCTGTAATTACAATAAAATTATTAATTGAAGATACATTACAGAATATAGAGAAATTGAGAAGAATAGGAACAGATGTATGTAGTAGTATAGTAACTTGGCGACCAGATTTAGCTCAAATGGGTCCGGCTACAATAGATCAGTTATGGTCGCAGTGGCCTTTGGGTTTATATCCCATAACAATCTCTCCAAATAATAATAATAACAGATATTGTATTTAGTCAATTCTTAATCTGATTTACAAAGCCTTTTGTGTCAACAAAGCTAAGGGCTGTAGAAAGGATTAAATACATAAATAAATATCTTTGGACACTTACACACGGTCATCTGACCCCAAACTAAGCATTAGCTTGTACTATGATGATCACACAACTTGTGAACATACATATTATTTTTGAATACATATTTAATATGTAGATATTTACACCCAGACACACAGAATAAACATTCCTGCTCATCACAGAAAAGTTTGATCTAGATGGTAATAGACTCACGGGTGGGATTCAAATCAGATCAGTCATTTCTGAGATTAACGTGGAGCAATAATGGATTTTCCCAAATACCTTTAATTAGAGACAGCCGGTTTTATTACATTAAATAAGTCAGACTACATAGTTCCAGATTCATAATACGACAGATCAAAGGCAAAACTAACTAAACGACATTTAACAAATTTTAAAACATACAAAAAGAATAGAAATAAAAAACAGTGAAATTCACACATTTGTCCATAAAATTTACAATATTTTTCACAAATTCAATTTTATCTTGCATTTAGGTGGATTTGTAATTTTTTTTTTAAATTTTAAACTTAATGACTCAACTTTGAAATGTCAATATATCACGAGTATACTCACAGCATTCTGTATACACATAGGACGTTGAGTCCTCATAGCTCTGACCAGATCCAACGGGTACAGAGGCTGTCTCCGAGCCAGCAGTTCCAGGGCAGTCTCGGCCAGTATCAGAGCCCCTGTCCGACCCACTCCAGCTGAACAGTGTACTATCATCGGGGGTTCTAGTATACGTTCTTCTTCACCATTTGAGTCTTCCTCAGCTGGTATTACTGAAATGATATATTTTTTATTGTTTCAGTTTAATCAAAAAGCAAGTTGTTAAATTGTTGACAATATAGAAAAAGAAAAATCTATTTAAGTTTGATTTTCTGTTTTATATTTGTCCATAGATGGCCCAATAGAGAATTCTTTTCTCAGGAGGCCTTCTGAGGAGGCCTAGAGTATACTTTACGCAGTCCGATGCGGATTGCTGGTGGTTTTAGTGGCCAACCTAAGTGTCGGAAGTTTTTATAGCACCCGAAATGGCTTAACATGGCTTTACGACATCAACCGAGACCGACGGCTTCACGAGGCACGGTATTGTTCATGAAATTTTTACCACTAACAGTCACCTATCCTCCTACTGACCGGGTACTGCCCCAGGACAGACGGCTTCACGTGCCCTCCGAGGCACGTTCACGGAATTTTTGCCACTAGCAGTCACTCATTCTACTACTGATGCTGTTGCTAAACTTTATGACCGTTTTATAATAAAAATGTTGTGTGTACTTATGTGTTTTTAGTTTCTTTGTATATTTATACCTCTTCATGTATCTGTGTCAATGTGGATATCTGTCTGTCTTGTGTTTCTGTACTTGTGTATTGGTCTGTTGGTGTCTGTATACCTGGTCGATGGTTCCTCAGCAGCGAGCAGAGTCTGGTGAAGTCGAGGAACTGGATCGAGTCATCGGGCACACCGTGGTCCGGCCACGCGGTGTACTGAAGCTGAGTCACAGCACGACTGCCACCTCCAGCCTCCTGGAATACCAGAATTAATCCTCACTAATATTACAAATGCGAAAGTTACTCTATTATCTTTTTACGCCTGAAGTACTGAATTGATTTTGATAAATTTGGTACAGAGGCTGGAAGGTGTTAAAATAAGGAACGAAAGCTCTTCATAATTGGTGATATGGTGTTGATCGTGGGTGATAACGGAGGTTTAAAGATTTTAAGGGGCAGGGGGTAAGAAACAGTTTTGTTCCTATGTGATAATAGGTTAAAATTAGTATGGAAATTCTGAAACCACTGGACAATTCTTCTTCCAAAGTGAAGCGAGGGAAATTTTTAATAAACAGCAAATGAAACTATTTAAGTTGTATCAACGAAAAAGTACACACACATACCTTTAAAACCATCTCTCTCCGTACATAATGCCCCAGGTTCTGCTCGCTGTTCGTGGCAACTGTGAGAGTGTTCGTTGCCTTGAGGGGAGACCCGGCCACCTTGGGCCAGTACTGGTGGCACTTGGTACGACCTCTCTCGGCCAAGACAGTCAACATAACGACCAAGCTACTTTCGCTCTCCCAAACCATTTGCCAGAAATCACCTACGGTTGATGCTAATGGACCTAGGGGAAAATTTTTTTAGTGATATATATATATTTTCGAAGATATTTATTTATTTACAGTTAATTAAAACGAATCGACTAATTACATTAATTAACGTTAAGAAATAATTTTATCACATTAATTACAAGATATTAATAATAAAATAGATATATATTTTATTGTGCACACTAGGAAATTATTAAAAAACTAATGAGTTTTACTTTTGACTTGAAGGCATTTATGGGTGATTACTAGTGGTAAAAATTACATGTGCCTCGGAAGGTACGTAAAGCCATCGATGCCGAATGATATCGTTAGATAGCAATTGTCAAGTCACGTCGAAGGCCTTGTTGTATTTAAACCATTTTACCTTGTGTAGCGATGTATGTCAATACCAAGTCAGAATTAGGTATCTCCATATTGATGTAGGAAGCGTTGATATAGTCTCCGGTCAGTCCGTTGTTTAATATTACTCTGGTAGAATCATCTAGAAAAAAAAACGCTAGTATAAAAATATAGCCATACTAGACACGCCCTCGCCTTGCTTAAGGACGAGCCAGTTACCAAAAAAATAGTTATTGTGAATTAATTTTAACAATTAAACATTGTTATGGCAGATTTATTTGTAGATAATGATGTCCTCTATAAAACTGTAGTACGTCACTTTGCTCTGTTGTCAATAATTGCCGCAGCAAACGCGATATAAGGATTTTTTTCACGTCGGGTTACATTATCGAAGTTTTTATACGGACCCTTAACATTTTACAAAATATTGAACCTATGTTCATCAAGAATAATGTAGGAATGTAATGATAACAGAACTTTTCAAATCGGTCCGGTAGATTCGGAGCCCGTTCGCCTCAAACACAAAAAATCAAATCTTTTAATTAAAACAGTATCATTTTTAAAGTTTTAGTGACATTTTTTATCGATAACAATCCTCGTTTCTATTCATGAACAAACAACCTGTATATTTAATAATATAACCATAGTAATCTATGGAGTCTACATCGAGACGCCTTGCATATATAATTTTTTTAATAATTTAAATTTTTTTATTTTCCCTTTTATTTTTCTACCACTAATGTCTATAATATACGTACAAGGCGCAATATCCCTATATCTATTCTTGTTGATATTATTGGGCAGTTTGGACACAGCAGTACTCTCTTCCGGCAGTCGTCGAAGCAGTGTCTCGTATTGCTTCAAGGCTGCCCCACTGGCCAGCCCATCGCCCAACAGCAACATTGATTGTTCCAAAGCGTCCCCTTCAAATTGATCCGACCATAGTGGGACGAAGCAAACTGCTGGTTCCTCCGTAAGTGGTTCTTCTGGCTCGTATACAGCTGGAATATTTTAATACATTATTTTAAACTCATTGTGAATTGTGTACATTATTCTATTCTAAGGGGATTCACGATGTTATTGTGAGTTTTCGTGCCGATATTTCGACAAATACAATTCCATGAAAAGCCTCTAATAGTTAAAGGGTTAAAAAAATTTGCTAATCGAATTTTCTAAAACAAGTGAAATAGTAACGCCATCTAGTGACAAGTAGAATTATTGGAATTTGCTCCAAGAAATCTTGGAAGAAGAAGTCTTGAACCAAATTCCAATGCAGTATAAATATTACTTAATATTGCACATGATCTCAAATATTAAATAAAAAAAAATTTTGGCAACAATTTACTTTTGGATTAATAATAATTTTGCACTTGCTATCTTTCTACTGTTGCTTTTGTAACCGTTACATTAATCATGAACACATGAAAGTACATAGACAGCTCACCGTTTGGTTTGACAAGCATCGTGAGTACCCCCCGGGTGTTCCTGATCATCTGTACGACCTGCTCGTGCGACAGTTCTTCTACGTCCGTGTTATTTATCGATATAACCTGAAAACAGAAATTAAAGTATGTACTTGAATACTTATATATTTTTTAACTAACATAAAGTACACTAACAAATTTTGAATTCAAGCGCGCCAATACTTGGTCGGCGAAAAGGAAATACGTTTTATTTATAGGGCCGCGTAACTAAAATTAGGGTTTTCTACAATTATAGAATTGTTTATAAATTATATCGAATTATTGATCTGAATTACTAAACTTAGTTTTACTATATTTACTTTTATACTTTTTTTTCATTTTATGTTTTTTATATTTGCTATATAGTAACAAATTTTGAAAATTCTTTTCAATGCCATCCGAAAGTACATTCACATTACGAAAGAAAGGGAACGTCATCTTGGACATTTAAGCAGTTATATATTGATTTTGTTGACTTGACTTTTAAAATACTTTTTTTAAGTTTAACAGTTCCTAAACAACCAACTTGGACCAAAACATTTAAAACTGTACCTGATCCCCTTCCTGCAGGTACGCCCTCGTCCGGGGCGCGACCCGCGACACCAGCACGGGCGCTCCGCCCCCGCCGCGCACGTTGAAGCCGAACCGCCCGTCAGCGCCCGCGGCCAGCCGCACCGGTACCGCGCCACTCCGCTCGCCCTCCCCCTCCCCCTCGCCAGCCTCCGCAGTCGATGACTCCGAGTCGTCGACGTAGGATAATGGCACGCGGAGCACGCGTTCAAGGAAACCGCCGTCACTGTGACGATACATTTTTATTATTGACTAGTATTCGCCCGCGGCTTCGCCTGCGTTTTATATTAATGAAAAGCCTGTGTTATTCCAGACTGTTGTTTATCTCCGCGCCAAATTTCATTCGGTTCTGTTTAGTCAGTTTTATGTAAGAGGATGGATATATTCCATCTATTCTCCAACATAAACTTTCTCAATTGTAATATAGTAGCCTAATACTAACTGACACAGCTAACTTCATCCATATAAGAATAAGATTTTATCTCTAAGAATCTCACAACGCGTTTTGATAGAGTCCATAAAGTTTGGTGCATGTATTTTATATCTTAAATGTCGCCGACGCGTCGTGATAAATAGCATAAAATTTGACGCAAGTATTTTGTCTGATTTGAAGTTTGACGTAACAACTCACTCTTCATTAACGACGTCGGTCTCGGCATCCCCCCAGGCGGGCCGCGGCGGGGGCTCACTGTCTGTCACCCGCGCCCCCCGCGCCGTCGAGTTCACCGCGGGGGACGCGCCCGCAGACCGCTCGCGCGTCCGAGAGCTGCTGCGTCTGTTTGTTAAAAATAACTATGCAATTAAGAGATTGTAGCCAAGCATTAGCTTAAATATAATATTTTAAATAAATATATACTATATGTAAAAAAAAATCAAAAAAGCACTAACAGCAACTATGAAATTAATTAAAGGGAATTATAAAATTTACCAACCATTTCTATTCACTTATGACAACACTGAGATTGTTAATGGCAGCTATTTAATTCACAAACGGAAACATTAAAATGTATTATTGATAACATTGAAATTAATTAATAGCTATTAATTGAAATTAATTAATATCTATTCATTACGTAATAATTGGTACGTATCTACATACCAATTTATTAAATCAATAAAGATTATTATTATTATTAACGGCCACAACAAAATTGATAATCAACATTAATGAAATTCCCTCACGATTTTAAATCGAAGTTCCACCCAAAATCTCACCTAACAAAACTCCTGTTCGTCGACCTGGATCTCCTCGCATCCTCCAGCGCCTGGGTCTCAGTCCTCGCCACTGTGGGCGCCGTTACCCCGGCAACGGCCACCAGCGCGCTCAGTAACGGCCTTCGTCTCGGCGCCCGCAGTCTAAAGAAGCCGTGTCTCTCGACGCTACAACGCCACAGAGCTTTCGCTGCGCGCCCTGAACGCATGTTGAACCCTAGTACTGTGTCGTACGATTCCGACTGGAAATAACGATTTTTAGGATAAAATAATGTTTATGACGACATAATTTCTGGTAACAGCCACGTTTGAACGTTAGTCTATCGAACGGGAGGTCCCAGGTCCCAACTGAATATATTTAATTATAGTTTTTGCTTGTTCTTTGATCAATACTTAGTTTAATAACTAATTTTCAAAAATATAAGTAGTATATAAGTATAGTATTTTCTGGAAAACCTTCAATTATATGTAAGTTGGTGAAATCCTTACAAGAGATTTTTTATGTTTTTGTTTACAATTTCCATTATATCCTGTTGCACCAAGTATAGTGTATTTATTAGTACATTACTATTATCACAGGTCAGTGTTTTAGAACGTAATTCATACGTATTTGTATTACTTTGTTGTGCGTTTGCCGCCATGATCAGCGCCTTCAAAAATGGCCTGTTATACTTTAATTTCTGACATTATTATATTCTTTATAATATACTGAAACTGTACAATAATTAATACTAATATTTTAAAACGTCATACGCAATGTCTATTTTTATAAAAAAAAAATATTTTTGGAAAATCGTGCTGTGTTTTCTTTCGTCGTTTCTTCTCACCTCAAATTTTCAATGTACTGTGCGTATCAGAAATTATATGAAATAAAATTTTATTCGAAGTTGATTTTTACACATTTTTCGAAAGTCAAACTACGCCATCGCTTTTACAAATCCCTGCGGTGACTGATCTCGGAATGCTGCACTTATAATATAGCACTTGCTACGGTGAAGGAAAACGTCATGAGGAAACCTGCAATATTGATAGCTCTCCATTAGCTTCTCAAAGTGTGTGAAACCTACCAATTCGCAGTTGGCCAGCGTGGTGAACTATGGCATTAAAACAGCTGAGTAAAAACTCAAAGGTTTTCAGGTGTCTTCACAATATTTTCATTCACCATAGCAAGTAATAATCAACTTGATATGTACATAACTTTGAAAATTAGCTGCAGGATTTGAACCCAGGGCATCCCGTTCAACAGCAATCATCAAATGTCACTGTGTCATTACATACATTTAATAAACTCTTTAAAAATATACTCACCGGTTCCCGCTTCAACTGTATAAAGAACTGTTTCTTCTTAAAGGAGATTTTGACAATCTTACTCCAAGAGAATGTATTCACTCGTATGTTATTCTGAAAGACAACGATCCCTATTGACGTCACGCCAATAAATATGTCTTTGCCGTTGTAATCCTGGAACAGATCAGATATATTGTTTATACTTTGGCTATAAGAATGTTAAAATATTCCTATTATATGCATTTAAATATTAAAGTACTAGTGTAGTCTATACTAATATCTGTATTGGAGCAGTTTGGTCCAGTGTGCTCGAGGGCAGGGCTACTCAATTTTTTTACTGCGGATCACTGATCAGGAGTTTTGTAATAAAAAAAAAATAATATATTGCGCGGCCATTTAAAGTAAGTCCGCGGGCCCACATTATAGCCCGCAGGCTAAGGGTTTAGCACCCTTGCTCTAGGTCTTTTCTAGGTGCCTTTTCTAACATGAGGGCCGGACTAGAAGTGTTATAAAAATATTAATGCGGGCCACATTTCATGTGTCAGCGTCGGGAGGATCACATGAAACATCAAGTTGAGTCGTGGAATTTGGGTCTGTGCGGGCCACACCGCAGTGACCTGCGGGCCAGATATCGCCCGCGGGCCACAGGTTGCGGTCCCGCCCTCTCTCGTTTCTCAGTCACAAGAAATAGCGGAAGATTGTGAATCATATGTTAGGACTCGAATGCAATTGTATCATATTGATAATAATGTTTTTATCTTTTAATACAATTAGCATTATTGATAACATTTTCCTTGATATTAGCCTTAAACAGTATTTTAATATCTACTAAATAAATATTATCATGGAATTATTGGTTATACCATCTTCACCACCTAAAGAATTGGAGCAGTATGGTGGAATATGCTCTAGACTTCCTCAGTTACGGGTTACCAGGCGGTCGATTCTCGATTTCAATAGAATCGGAATATAATCGAAACAACGATTTCAGAATATTTGCCAGCTATTGCATTTTATTTTCCACCATGATGATTCATATTTCATATATAATGTACATATATGATGTTTTTCATTAAATAGCGTTAATTTTCTTTCCTGTTCCATAACAAATAAACAAAATAATCTGAAATTATTATGAAGTATATTTGGAAAAAAAAATCTGTGGTTTTAAACATGATTGTTTGTCAACTCTATGGTTGTCACTGTCACTATAAGTTACGCGGTGTCACTGTCAGTTACGCGTTGTCACTGTCAGTTACGCGGTAAAACCTCTATCTCTTGCGTGCCAAAGAAATGGACATACATACAAACACACATAGATACCCTCGAAAACATTACTCTCCTGTCATAGTCGGGTAAAAAAACAACAACTTACCTTAGCAGGATGTGACTCGACACCATAACAGTCCAATCTCTTAGCATGTTCCAGAAAGTTCGCTTCAGCGTCTGCGGGCGATTGCCCCTTATGCAGCTTGTGCAGCTCCCTAATCCTTCTCTCATCTTCAGCGGTCTGTTTCGGCAACAGACACAGCTCTGAGAGATAGTTCGGCGGATGTTCTGATATGTTGTAATCGCCTAAATCCGCTGTAAAAAACGGATTTCAAATGAGATCGACGAGTATCTAATCAAAATATTGCAACCCACTGTCCCACTACTGGGCTCGAGTCTCCTCTTACTATGTGAGGGGTACAGGCCATATTCAACCACGCTGTCCATGTGTGGACTTCACACACCTTCCAGAACTCTCGGGATAGCAGGTTTCCTCACGATGTTCTTCTTCACCGTAGCAAGTGATAATCAACTTCTGATACGCACATAACTTTGGAAATTACGAGGTTCGCATCGCAGGATTCGAACCGAATTTTCATCAAAAATGGTGGAATTGTTTAGGCAGGATGGATTGGGTACACTTTCTAAAATAGCTGATTCGGGCTCCCTGCTGTGTTTGTCGCGTCTTTAAAATTTCTACCTGGGCTAAGGATGGAAACTATAGATCTTTAGACAACTCACACACGGCCATCTGAACCCAAACTAAGCGTGATCTTTTACTATGGTGGTCAGACGACTGATGAAACATACATATATATTTTAAAATACATACTTATATACGAGTATTTACACATAAGCACAGAACTAACATTCCTGCACATCAGAGAAGAGTTTAACTTGGGAATCGAACCCATGACTTCCAGTTCACTCCAGTTCACTAACCAGAACCGGCCTGCCAACTATTCCATGCGGACATAGTCGCGGGTGAAAGCTATATCGAAATAAAACATTAACCCCAAAAGTGACAATAAACAACAGGAAATTTAACAATCTTATTTATAGCGCCCTAACATGAAAAGGTCACATGATATTTGAAATCAAATGCATGATACGTTAGAACTGCTTTTTGTGTACCTAAAAGTAATATAGAGTCAGTGTACGATTTACTTTGTATTGGGGGGCTTACCATCACCTTTAACCGCAGTATTATTATAGAAAACGATGATGCTATGTTACAACATTAATAGGGGCGTGTCAAAGTCCCTGAAGCTTAGATCTAGATATACTAGATTAGAAATTGCCACGTTTCGCTTGGGAGGAAGCGTTGTTGGTTGGTTTTAGAGTTGGCAAACTAACTTTAACCTGTTATCCCGTGAAAAACAGTTTTCTGGGATAAAAAGTATCCCATAACCATTGTCCGTACATAAGCTACAAGCATGATTTTTTTTTGCATCAATTCAATTTCAATCTAATTGATCCC
>DWJZ01003937.1:0-16139 GCA_018249125.1 Asbolis capucinus | reverse complement strand
GTAAGCTAAAGCGTAAAGAAAAAGTATCTTCAAAGAGGGCTAAGAAACCTAGAAAAGAAAGTTCATCAAGTGATAGTGAATCGGATGATTCCTCTTCTAGTGACTCTGAAGAAGATCGCAAGAAGAAAAGTAAGAAGACTTCTAAAAAGAAACCAGTCAAAAAGTCAAGGAAGAAGAGATCCCGCTCGTCCAGTTCTGACTCTAGTTCAGAGGAAGAAGTTAAACGTAAAAATTCAAAGTCAAAACAGAAAAACATTCCAGAGGAATCTGATACTGACAAGAAAGCCAAAAAGCGCAATAAAGATGTCAGTATGGAACGTTCACGGTCTGAGAAAACTGAAACTAAACAAGTCAAGTCCAAAAAGCCAGAAAATTCTGAGGATTCTAATGAAGACAGTTCGGACACTGATGAAAAATCTAGTAAGAAAAAGACTAAACATGATTCGTCATCCGAAAAGGAGGCTAGACGTAAGAAAATGGAGTCATTGAAAGAAAAGATAGTGTCGCCTGAAGCAACTAAAGCAAAGAAAGACGACAAGGGTTCTTCCAAAGCCAAGCATGTAGATGAGTCTAAGTCAAAATCACGAGACGAGAGTGAGAAGAAAGCTAAAAAACGTGAGAAAGAAGATTCCTCTTCTGATAGTGATCAAGTCTCAAAGAAGAAACCGCGGAAGAAGGTTTCGGAGTCGGAATCCGATTCCGAGAGCGATGAGCCTAAGAAGTCCAAGAAAGCTAAGAAGCATAAGAAACATTCAAAGAAACACAAGAAGCACAAAAAACACAAGAAAGCTTCGAAAAAGAAGGATGATTCATCGGATAGTGATGAAGGAGAAGAGGAAGAAGAGGAAGGTAAAGTCAACAATGAAGATTTGGAGAAAAAACTTCGTGAAAGAGCACTCAAGTCTATGAAAAAACAAACGAGTGCGTCCGGTTCGGATTAGTTTATGTACCTTTTACATTTTAAGGGTATTGTGTAATTCAGTAGCATCTCATATTGTCTTTCATTGATGTTGATAATATTTTAGTACACTCTGTTGTTATAACAATTTAAAAATGAAGTAGAACCTTAACGTTTTAATGTGCATTGTCTTTCTTAGCTAATAAAGTTTGAAATTTAAGATTTGTTTGTTAATTCCTAATGTTTTTAAACTATGATAAACATACGACCTTACAGTGTTGCCAAGCGAAGAGCTCATATCCTTCGTGAGTCGATTATAACTTGCAACACCGGGCGCTTAACGTAAGGGTACGTGGGTCGGAGGACATGTAAAGCCGCGGGTCCAGGTTGTAGTTAGCAGTCCAGGTTGTAGGTCCGAGACCTAGGGAAATGCTCTGTCGGATTTTTTTATGCCGCCCGAAAGCCTTTCTTCTATGTGGCTTTTCTACGGACCCCGCTCGCTGTTGGTTACTTCGGTGATCACTTCGGCCATACTATGTACACTTCATTAGTATTTATATGATTAATAGCTATTGACGCTTACCCATTTATAACCCGCTAGGATTTTTATCATGAATGGGGAAGAGAAGACTGCACTAATTTACTTCATAAAAGCGCACCCAACTGGAATCATGACTTAGATACAGAGTGAGAAAGTTCCTACAGAAATTTCCTAGTATATTCCTTTTTCGAGAAAACTGGGTTTGCAATAATGCATTAAAACAGCTTCAACAGTAATAATTTTATTTTGTATGTTACATAGTAAGTATAGGTATTTTACGTTAGGTAACCTAATTCTAACTTAAATTTACTTTGGACTAAAACTTTGGTATACTGATTGAGGTTTGGTTTGTTTATCTTGAGTAGCCTCTGTAGCCCGTCACTAGACTGGGTGTTATACCGCTGTTGTATATATTACCATAACCCGGCTTATTGTTGTAATATCCGTATCCCAGGTGGTTGTTGGCTTGGTAATAAGGATTGTTATATCCGTAATACGACGTTAATCCACCATTGCCGCCATATCCACCATACCCGCCATTACCACTATTTCCGCCGTAACCGGTATTTCCACCATAACCGGGATTACCAGGGTAACCACCGGTATTTCCACCATAACCGGTATTACCAGGGTAACCACCGGCATTTCCCCCGTAACCGGCATTTCCTCCATAACTAGCTGTTCCACCGTAACCGGTATTTACTCCATATCCAGTATTTACTCCGTAACCGGTAGTGGTTCCGTAGCCAGTATTTCCACCGTAACCGACGTTTCCACCGTACCCCGTGTTTCCTGGGTAATTGGCACCGTAACCGGTATTTCCAGGGTAATTGCCACCGTACCCAGCAATGTTATTGCCCCCCACACCTTCATATCCTCGTTGGCCGTATCCGTCGGATCCTTTGTAAATACCATAACCGGTGCCATACGTCGGTTTGCTACCGTAGCCAATATTGTTATATCCGTTGACGTCACCGAAATTGGCAGCGGAACGATCTTCTATTGTACCATATCCAGTCACGCTGAATTCGTACCCACTAGGGTATCGACCACGCCAGTCACTGTATTGATGGGAATCTGGAATTATTTCAACAATTTTTAAATTGACGTTGCAAAACCTCTGTGTAACGAAATTAAAGCATTTTTTAATTCACAAAAATAAAAATGCTCAATTGACATTTTCTGTTTAGAATATAATAATTGAGACTGCGACTTTTACGATATAATTAGCGCCAACATCTAATAAAAAACACGACTGTCCTTAATACCTAATACGATTTGCGATCAAATAGCAATTATAGTAACTCTTAATCGTTTTCCGTTCGCAAGATACATAATATACATACAGAGAATAACCACTTGTTTTCTGCCCTATGTTCAACGACCAATAAAGACCGCTGGCTTTCACAAGAGCACTAGTCAGTACTACCAGAAGTTTACCGGGTCAATTACAAGATGCAATGCAATATTTTTATTTACATGAACATCGGTGATTACATAAAATGGATTTAAGAACTTCCACTAATTGCTAAGGTAAGTGAATTTTACGAGAAGGTATATACAAAATATACTTTTATGCAGACGATGTGCCCATCTGAAATGCATATTAATTATTATTATTGAAACACAGATTTCAGTATTTAAGATAGGCTTTTTAGGACTAACCGATGACCATACCTAAAAATGAATATTAATAAAACTGCGTCACTCCCTATAATTGTCCTATCGTTGACAATCGGATGACTCAAGTTATAATGAAGTCTAATAAGAATCAAATATACCTGTCTAGTGGTATGACTCAGAGTGGACTTGGAATAACAATTCTTCATAATTAATAATTATATAATTGAAATGGATGAACCCCGTTTCCCCAGCAGTGACTGCCATTTTTAATTTTATTTACAAGACAACAGTATTCGTTGCGCTACTGGTGAGAAAACGAGCAGTTTGAAGTTATGAGGAAAGTGCCATCTCCAAACTGCGAGGATTGTGGAGTAGTTGAAGATGTCCAACATATTCTGATGGAATGTGTCCGCAATGAATCATTAAGAACGTCAGGTGTATGTGACAATTTAGATATCGGATATGTAAACTGTACATTGGCTTTTTCGTCAAGTGAAGTGGCAATAGTCTTTTACAGAATGGCCGACTTAGCTTTAAGAAATGTAGAACATACATAATATAGTGTTTGTAATTATGTGTGGATTATACAGGACGATGTGGTCGCTCAGCGACAAAGTCCTTCAATAAAATAAAAAAACGAGCAGACTCAGAGAGCTCATAGAGCTCGATGATAGGTGATTTTCGCCTGTTATCGACGTAGTAATAAGAAGTATGTAAGAGTTGCCGGTAGGAACTATGCAAAGTTATCTAAGCCTCAGTTTAGCATGTACAAAATATATCAAATTGGAATTTTCTGTGTTGAAAAGTTATGATAATTATAATAGCAATGGTTCTTATACATAGGAGCCATCGATATAGTTACAGGGATTTTAGTTTTATGGGATTCCTTTTAACAGTGTGTTGGTTGCACTGGGGATAAATAAATACCTCAGGGCGCGGCCATCTGATCCCAAACTAAGCATTTTTGCTTGTACTATGATGATCAGACGACTGATAAATATATTTAAAAATATATTCTTATATAGATATTTTTATTACACCTAGTCATAGAAGAGATATTCCTGTTCATCATAGGAAAGTTTGTTCTGGGTGGAGATCGAACCCGCGATCCGGCCTAGCAGTCAGATTTATTAACTGCTAGACGGACCAGTCAATATCTAGCAAAACTAAAACAAGTATAGATTATACATATATCAACGTAAACACCATACATGAGCTGCTTGCCGGTTGAAGATCTTCCTTTCCATCTATTTTCTGAACTTTTCCAGCTATCGTTGCCTTGTCTTGTAACTTGTCAGGGGCACCATACGCTGTTATAGCTACTATCAATAACAGCAGTATTCTGAACGCCATCTGAAAATTAATTAAAATAAAAAAACAATTTATTTATCGTAAGATATCATTATAAAAATTAAATATTGGCCATTGGGGTCATAACCCCTACGACACCCACCCTAGATCCGCCTTTGAGAGCTATCAGCGTTCGTTCTGTGCAGATAACTATAATTACCTGCAGATAATAGTATAACAGAAATATCTTCTACTACTAACGATATCTATAATAGGTAACTAAATAGGTAACAAATAATTTTTCTTGTATTTTATTACCTAATTGAATGCAAACCATTACCTCCAGTCACATCGTTCCTAGCGTGACTTACCATAGTACCAGTTCTTACCTCATTTACACCTGTAATTATTACATGAAGGTACCACTCACGTAAGAGTTACGTATGGCCTTTAGGTGAATTGACCCTCACAACAAGAATAGCTTTGTAAGACAATTCCCACGTTCATTTTTGAATCACCTTCCTACTTTGAACCTAACGTATGCAAATATTGGAATTCTCTTCATTCTCGTTAATTCGCGGGTTTGAAATACCGTTGTTTCTTAAATTAAATTAAGTTGGGTTCCTTATATTAAGTATATGGGTTCAACTTTGTCCACTAAAATTATATAATATAGTATATATAAATTTTAATATACTACTACCCACTGATGGAAAAACTTGTAAATATTTTTTAGCCCTCAGATTTGTAACAAAAAACTCAGAGCTCGATGCGGTACAAACAATACCATAAAAATCTAGGCGTAGTTATCAATTAATCACTAATTTATATTCATCTATCCCGGGTTTTATATCACTCCATAGAATAAGTCAAAAGTCATCCTCCGTCTTTGTTTGTTAGTTTCTAAGATCCCTTATTTAAAACTGCGCAACAGATTTTGATGCAGTTTTCACTTTATTCAGTTTCAATTTATTCCCGAAGGTATGTATAAGTATTTGTACAATAGAGAAAATTCCATATTTCTTGATGAAGCCGTTAAAAAATCGATTTTTACACTTACGTACATCAAAATAACATACTACGGAAATGCATGAAAGTCCGCAATAGCATAATCTCCTTTGGTTTACTCAAGTACCATTTTTATCTCAAAACAATTTATCTATCTGGAATAACACAGGCCACTTTTTATCAATATACCAAGCGGGCGAAGCCGCGGACGGACATTAAAGTATTAAATAAGTAAATGCTTGACTATATGTATAGTAGGTATATGTAGGTAGATTCTAACCTACCCACATATTGTGTTACAGCGAAAGGTTGGTTTAGTTCACGCTTGACTAGATAGGTTCTACCTGCATGAGCCAGGGTCAGTGTAGTGAGAGACCTAAGCTATTTATTTAACTTTAAACAACACAACACAGTATATCGCAACCCGGTTCCATTGGTTTAGGATAATTTTAATTTAGCCTTTTACGCATGCTTTAAGTCCCTCTATTGGAACTAACTACTAACTGGAGTCCTCCAGGCAATATTCCATCATGCTGTGGATGTTAAACACCTTTAAGAACGTGGGCCACGTGTATGGGCCACTCTCGAAATGTGCAGGTTTCTTGCAGTGTTCGTTCGCTTTAGCGGTGATAGCCTAGTGGGTAAGAATTCGGCCTCCTACTCGAGGGGTCTGGGTTCGAATCCCAGGACGTACACTTCTGACTTTTCGGAATTATGTGCGTTTTAAGTATTTAAATGCCACTCGCTATAACATTAAAGGATAACATCGTGAGGAAACCTGCGTGCCGGGGAGTTTGCAAAACTCAAAGGTGTGTGAAGTCTGCCAATTCGCACTTGGCCAGCGTGGTGGACTAAGGTTTTAACATTCTCATTCGAAGAAGAGACCAGTGCTCAATAGTAGGCCGTGATGGGTTGAGATGAACCTGGTTTTTGAAAATTAGCTGTGCTTGTAAAATACCAACCCAGCTAAACACAGTCGGGGGGGCAACGTTCAAGCCGCTGGGCTATTACTATTTTTTAATTGACTGCCTCATTATAATTTATTTACATATTCTGACCAAACAATGGTTATTGATGTTATAATTCTGGGTAAGGCATCTACCTAAAAGATATTGTGATTTGAATGACACTTTGCCGAAGTAGGACCTAAAAATATTGTGATTTGAATAATACTTTGCTAAAGTAGGCGCTATCTATTTTTGGGTTATGATATCGATCGACCTACCGTCTACTACGGAACTTGCGAACGGAAAGCAATTACGAAAATTTTGCGATAATTACTCGTACTTAGATAGCAAATTCGTATGTATTAGCGACAATCGCGCTTTTTATTAGGCCTTAGTGTTAATTTGGTGCACAAAAAGTGCACAGAATATTTGTGACTTATACCGATAGTTTATAATCGTTGCTGATCGTTTACTGCCTGCTCGCTATTTACAAATTTTAGCTAACAGGCCTGCGGGGCTATCTTATAATCGGTCTTAGATGCACTTCATTGGTTTATAGAAGAAAGATTGGACAAAGAAGATTGGACTTAAAGAAAATACTCAAAAGTATAAAATAATTCTGGAGCCTAGTACTCTACGATTGTGAACGGTGGTAATTACTTACCATCAGGTGGGCGGTAGCTTGTTTACTTGAATGCAAAAGACAGTCTACTTCTCATATTGCCCACTGTTGCCTTATAAAATGTATGCTTTTGTGGTTAAGTAGGTTATATTTAATTAGGTATCCCAATCCCTTGCACAAATTTTCTATAATAACATATAGTCTTTTTTTATAATTTGATTACTTTTAACAATACAAAGTATCTGAATTATGTAATGGTTTGCACTGAAAATCAGTAGTCGTGGTCCTTCGCTGTTCCACGACTATGCTAAGTATTAATCTTTTTCGTTATAATTAGCTTAGCATAATTATTACGTAACATTTTCATTGCAATTCAAAGCTACTTGGTTACATTTACGGTTTTAATTTATAAGAAAGTATAATCTATCCCGCACACAAGGATGGTTGTTGGGTATGCCAACTATTCTGTTACGAGCTGCTACTAAAGTATGTATTTCGCTTAGTTCAGAACGCTGCGGGGTGCGGCTTTTCTCACTTATAAGCTTAAACTTTAAAGTATTAGCCACTATTATATTTCTAGTAACGTAAAACGCAATGCAAAATACAATTAAAAAATATTGAAGTGGAAAGAAAGAAATTATAGATAAGTGGATAAAAATGTTATACATTTCTTAGTATATAAATGTACCCAAGTTACTTCGATACTGTGATTATTGTTAATGACTACAAAAACCGAAATAAAATCGCTTAAAATATTTCCTGCCTATTTCCCTAAGTACTAAAAAGCAAATGATGTACGAGAATTGAACAGCCCTAAAATAAACGCCGAAAAAAAATAGATTCTTAATTTCCACTTAACGTATTTTTTTGTAAAGTTTCCTTTTATTCTCAATATTAAAGTCTAATCGCTTTTGTATTTCATTTGAGTATTTTCGATACACTTATAGACGTATTTTTTTGAATTTATCACCGTTTTGGAAAGGTTACACAATAAATATAAAAACACTAAACTCTAGAATCTGAAAATAACGAGTAGCAACTACATGAAAATACATAGCAAAATGAAATACTTACATTGAAAATGTAACTGATTTCCTCAAGATTGGGACACTACACAGGCACCGCGTTTTGAGTTGAGATGCGCTCTGCGTGTACACGATACATCGAAACCTTTTTAAACCGTGAGACTTTTTGTCCTATGGCCAACAATGGTCTCGGAGGTAATGAGTCTGTTTGTAGGCAACACGTCCTTCCATAAAGATTCTTCATGACGCAGTCTAATTTTAGCGTGACACAATGAGCCATTTTGCAAATAATTAAATCTCAGGAGGATTTTGTATTATTAACTTGCTAACTGAGTACTGTTACTTCCTCGTTACGAAGTCTTTGGGGCAAGGCGAATGTTTTTTCAGGCAAATGAGAAGATGTGGCATAGTAAGCAATCGCAGCTGCCTAAAAACCTCAGTAATATCAGAAAACTTAGTACCAAGAAGAAAATGACCCCTTTTTAACTGACTCCCGATACAGCAACAGCAAAAATAAAACGCGTTAACTGACAACTAGGGTTGCCAACCGTACTATATTATATAGTATTGTACTGTATTTCGGGACTACATTCTATATACTGTTGAAGAAATATATAATACGCGAAAATACTATATTTCAGTACAATATATGAATGTTTATATTTTGCAACACTAGAACTAACAGAAAATATTCCACTATTTTTAACGCGTGTTTCGTTGGAATGCCGTAATGTGTGGCTGCGTGAAACAAAAAATATATTTATGAAAATATTTCTTTTTCTTTCACTCACTTCTGAGTTACAAATGTAACTATTTTTTATTCTCCATAAAGTAGTATATTTTTTTAAGCGTACTATTCTTTTAGGGTCATGAAATCGTACAATTTCGATTCTATTTCGATCGTATTGAAAACCAGAATCAGGGATTAGGCGTACTATGGGAAACTCTGGGGTTGATTACGGTGCGTGCATTAAAGACGCTCTATGGGCAACGCTAGATGCGACCCACGGCCTTGCCTGGCGACCTTGTCCAGCGGAGCGTACGAATGATTCAACTCGCCGTAATCATTTCACCACATACTATTTGATACTGCGAGTACCGTCGCTTCCGTATCTTGTGAGTAGCGGCTGACTACGCTGTATAATTGCCGATTGTCATTCAAATTTGACAATGTTATGCTGTGATATGAGCTATTCTTGTTTAAATACCTCTAACGATATAAATTTCGTATAACTTAAAAAAGCAACATGTTATAACCTAAATATTTATATATTTTCCTTTGCATTTTAAACATTTTTTCATGCGATCGAACCATTTTTCAAAAGAGGAGAGCCAAAGATCTGAAGGCATATTATCTACGTGCTGATTGAACGCTATCACTGCCTCGTCGGAGGTAGTAAAAACTTATCAAATGTTTGATTTTGGGGAAAATACAGAAATCACAGGGTGCTCGGTCGGGGCTATGTGCAGGATGGGTAAAGAGTGGTACTTTTTCGAAAACTAAAAATGACTTTTGTGTGAAAAAGCGTTGTCATGATGTAGGAGAACGCGGCTTTTTGGTCGTCTTTCGCGAACTTTTTATAACACCCTGTGTAAACAAATGGTAGAACATGCTCGGCTCTTTTGATCTTCCAGTGGAATTGTGCAGATGGGACCCGTGGCTGAGAAGAAAAATGCGATCATTTTATTACCAACGTTTCCCGCCTGCCTCACTTTTGTTTTCCTGTTTTCATTTTCAAACACCCATTCACAAGATTGCTGTTTTCTCTCGGGTTCAAAACAATAAATCCGCGTTTCGTCTCCTGTGACAATGTCATAAACAGCATTAGAATGTCCGTGGTACTACTTCAGTAGCATCTGTGAGCCATTCCACGGGAACCCGCTTCTGTCCGCAGTCAGTTCATGAGGAATCCAACGACAACAAAGTTTCCGAACTTTAAATTCTTTCTGTAAAATTTTCTGAATTTGGCTTATGCCAATCCCCAATAGCCCTCGAATTGTCTCATAGGTAATCCGCGGGTTTTCTTCAATAAGCCGCTTAACAGTAGCCACATTATTTTCGTTGACGGCAGTTGAAGGCCGTCCTTCGAGAAAATCGTCATGTTAAGAAACCCGACCTCTCTCAAATTCGGTAAACCATCGCCTCACGGTGCTCAAACAAGGTGTTTTTCGCCCAAAAGCATTTTGAAGACGAGCTGTACAGTTTTGCGCGGAGAGAAATCATAAAAAATCATCGCTCTAAAATCTCTTTAACTTAATTCCATTTTCCTTGCGTACGTAGAACTTTGATGTGTGATAAAATACAATTGACAAATGAATTCCCGCACTTTTTTATTTTTATTACCAAGAAGGTTGAACCGTTTTAAAAAATATAACATTCGAAATTTAAATCGTTTTGATAGAAGTGCAAAACTTTTAGTGTGCTCCATTAGATCAGGGGCCAACAACCATTTGAATTAAAGGGCCAATTTTAAATTTGATTTTTGCTACAAGGACGTACATAAATTAGCATTACTAACACATAATTGAATCTACTTAATGTTTTAGAATTATAATAACTTTAAAAGTAAAGTTTTTATATATTTGGTAAATGTTTGTATCGTAATGCTTTTATTTTGTATTATTTTATGTTTTGACACAACCTTTGACCTTCTACGCATAACAAATCTAATTTTATAATGCTCAAAGGACCGCATGCGGCCCGCGGGCCCTGTATTAGACAAAGATAATATGGTTTACAGAAAATCTTGCTGACAACTTACTATGACAATTGCAGGTCAAGGTTGTTTTAGGTCAAAGCATCAGATAATCATGTTTCCACTTTGAAAACATGTTTATTAATGTGGTTTTAAACAACTTAGTTGTTAACAACCAGGTACCTAATGTAATAAAAAACTCGACTGCAACATAATTGGTACACTTCTTGACAATTAGTGTACAAATTATAATATTAAAGTTACATGATAAATAAATATTTGAAATAGTCTTTTCACGATCTTCAGAATGTTACTGAAATATGAAACATACTTATTCCCTCTTTTTTCCTTTGCGGACGCCATTAAAAAAAGTACTTAACCTATGATAGCCTACAATTCTGATGAATTAAACGAAATTAATATGTGAAAATCTGTCCAACTGTTTAGACTGTAGGGCGTTCCAAAAATATGGACAAACATGTACATACACTCGAAAAACATTATTCAACTTCTGGGTTAATAGTAGACCATAAAAGAATTGGAGATAATGTGTCTGTATTGGATTATACAGTTAGATCATCATGGCATAGATCGACGAGTATCATTAAATATCTGTCTTTGTTGTGGTTTATGTGGTCTATCTTTTATATTCATGAGTCATATCAGGGTTTTTCAACGGAAAGGAACTGCGGGCGGGAGAGGGAAGTATCATCCAATCTTCCGATCCGCAGGCGGAGGACAGGACAGCGAAGGAGGTCCTTCCAGGCCTTTCTTTGTCCTCCTTAAATGTGGTCATGCCGGCGGCCTCGAAGTGGCTCGTGCGGTAAAAGTCCGGCATCACCTGTACATCGCTCCCGCGTTGAAAGGTATCCATGAAGATTTCCCCACGTGAAAAAATAAAAATAAAAAAGGGTTTCTCAACCAGTGGGGCGCGCCCCCCTTGAGGAGGCCGGCTATCAGGGGAGGCGCGAAGCATTTGATGATAAAACATATCAAATAAAAAACTTAGTTCAGATTTTAATTGTTTTGAACTAAACTGTTTTGATGTAAATGCTTATAAAGCTATTAATTACCAACATATAATAAATATAATAAAGACTATAATGTTGTTTTACTCCAACCATGACTCTCATGAATTATCTATATTGTACTAGGGGAGGTATGAAAATTTTCACAAGTCGTTAGGAAGGCGCGGCTCCAAAAAGGTTGAGAAACTCTGAGTTAGATACTCATACTAGCACTGATACTAAAACATAATATGGTGAGAACGGCGCTCCTTGAATAATAATTATTTTAATGTATGCCTGAATGTTATTCTCAGCATAAACGTCAAGGCAGCTGTCCTATTCGTCGAGCAGTTATAGAAAATTGAGCATGTCCTACCATAAACACAGGGGCGACATTAACTTACATACATAAGTACCATAACAAAGGAAAGGTATAAAACAAGTATAAAACAAGGTTTATTAAGAATATTTGAAAACACAAGCTTTAATTATACATTCATAATACAAAGAAGCCCACAAAATTTCATAACTGTTTTATTAACCGTTGAGGAGTGCCCTTGTCTGGAGCCAAACCTGAAAGTAGTATCAGATTATGTTTGTCATAAAAATGCATTGTTATCAGGATTTAACTTTATGCAAAATTTCCGTTCCGTAGTGTAAGAGGAAGTGGGTTTAATTAAACTTGCAAGATTTGACCCGTAACAAACAAATATTCTAACATACTAATATACAAACATACACTGCAAGTAAAATAAATGCTTGTAAAAATTTTGTAGACTCTAAATTATCAGTACAAACAAAAGCAGTGATAGCCTGGTTTAAACGTTGAAATCTCAAACGGAAAGTCCTGGGTTCAAACCGTGCACATCTCGAATTCTAAAAATGATGTGCTTATCAGAAGTTGATTATCACACCGTGAAGGGAAACATCGCGAGGAAAACTGCACTCCTCAGAATTCTCCATAAAATTCTCAAAGGTGTGTGAAGTCCACCAATTCGTACGTGGCAGCGTGTTGGACTATGGCCTGCACCCCTCACATTGTGAGCGGAGACCCGAGCCCACTAGTGGGACAGTTTTGGATTGCGATGATGAGAAACATAATTATAGTTTAAGTAGGTGTTTTGATCCAGGGAGATCTGAAAGGAAACTTCTTTGGCAATTTTTGTTTAGTATCTATAGTACCGCCAAAAAGGTTTAGTAAACGTAACACAGGGTTTGTATAACTTATGTAGGCTTACTTTTTTTTAGTTTCAGCAATAGACAGCATTGTTTTTGTTTCATAACACTTAAGTGAAAAACGATGTAGTGAATTATTCAATAAACGTACTGTATTACCCCATCGCATCCCGTCACGTGTTAAAACCGTTACTCTGTGTTGTATTTACTGGTGGTCCTGCAGGTTATTTGTGTATTTGAAGCTCAATAGTTTTATTATTCAATTATGGTTCCTTAGTTTCTGATCCATTGTGACGGGACCTAGTGAGTTTGTTATCTGAATTTAATCCGAAATATTATGTGTTCTTGTTCGTGAACTAGGGTAACTGCATGCCTCATTCCCATGGAAGTTAGTATGGTTCACAGTTCTTAATGAATATAATTTTTGTACATAATTGCTTACATATGTACGTATCTAATACTTCTGTACTACGATTTGGTATGTACAATATTAGTGTTATTTCTAACCCTTAACCCGAGAACATACACTCATCTGTCACATTAACGTCTGCCTGGGATCTTCTCATCTCATCATTAATGACGTACTCTTAATTTCGCCCTTTAATCAGCTATAAATTAACTAAATTTGCTTAGAAGTATTTCTAAAAATAAAATAATGAAATAAATAATAAAATGATAAATTCTCTATAAAGATCAATGTGTATAAAGAATTATGATAATAAAACGAAGATATTATATTTAAAAATGATTTATTATTTTTAAGCACCTCATTGGGTAACACGTTCCAAAAAAGATATGAAAATATAAAAAATAACATTTTCAATAATGGTGAGTTGCACTTACATGTATTAGATAAGAAAGTAACAAAATCCAGTGAAATAAAAATATATAATACAACTGGTTTGTTAGTGCAGAATGAAAAATAAATATACATATTTTCTCAACCATTCAAATTTTGAAATCGTCCAAGAATTTTTATCGGACAACCTCAAAATTATATTTATAATTACATAATAAGTTACATCTTCTAGATCACTCTACTCTATATGGCATCAATTTTTAGTTTTTTAGTTTCTTCTCATTTTTCTCGTTCGATTTGTCGTCTAAGATTACTGGGCTCACTTTTATCCTTTTCAAAGTCTTCCTCACTGGTTTGATTTGATTTTTCAGTAGGTTTTCTAGTTCGGAAAGAGATTTAATTTCTTTCAACTCGTCTTTTAAGTCACCGAAATTGGTGCTACGTCCTCCATTTAATCTTCCGAGGTAACGATAAATGTCTTTATTGGCTTGGCATTGTGCACAGTTGTACGGTACGGGCACTGCCTCTGGGAAGTTCTGTTGAGCTGTGACCATGCCACTCACGTTACCAGGGCATGACGGTACGAAAACGACGGGTACAAATCCAATTATTCCGTAAGGAGCATAATATCCTTGGTTCTGGTTTGATGTGACTGGAGCAACAGAAGTCGTGTCATTTTTCCCGGGATTCAACAGGTAGCATGGACACGAACCTGGGCTTGGTACGATGGGCAGGGGGTAGGGTATGACGTATATGGGGAATGGCGGCATCTGTCCACCCGGGGGATAGGTAGCTGGGGGTTGTACCCCAGTTCCGCTTGGTGCACCAACAGAATCGCCTCCTGGAACAATGTAATAATATTTTTAATTGCTACTCCATTAATCTATATCAAAAGTGTCCAAATTTCAATGTCACACAAAAAAAAACAAGAAAGATGAAATATGAAAGATTCTAAAGTAAACACCACTAAGAATTATGAGCGGATTTAACTTCTTACATATAAGAAATAAATAAACGAATAAGTAATTTACCTTCCTGACCAGGGTACACTGGCTGTCCCCCTGGTTGACCTGGGTAGCCTGGTTGTCCTGGCTGACCTGGTTGTCCTGGTTGCCCTTGTTGTCCTGGGCTACCGGGTTGTCCTGGCTGTCCTGGTTGGCCTGGGTAGCCTGGTTGTCCTGGCTGTCCTGGTTGTCCTGGGTAGCCTGGTTGGCCTGGCTGTCCTGGTTTACCAGGCTGTCCTGGATAGCCTGGTTGGCCTGGATAGCCTGGTTGACCTGATTGTTCCGGCTGTCCTGGTTTACCCGGTTGGCCTTGTTGTCCTGGCCCTCCTGGTTGGCCTGGGTAGCCGGTTTGTCCCGGTTGTCCTGGTTGTCCTGATTGTCCTGGGTAGCCTGAAAGAGAAGGAAACCACATTTTTCATCATCAATGCTACAATGTAAGTGAACAGTATATATATACAATATGTGGATAAAGAACTTTGTAATTTCGATGTTGTAACACGCAATGAAATGAGGTCGCCTTCAGGATATAGCGTGGGACAGCCAATTGATATTTAAATTACTACTCGTTAAGTTATTCATTTTTTCGCATTTAACTCTACAAAGCAAATCGACGATCTTGTTCATAATAGTAAATTATTGGAGTGTGTGTGTGTGTGTGTGCTTATGATTTTTTGCATTAGAGATTCCTTTGCAACTATATTATGTGTAGTTTATATTTTATTTTAAAACTTGTTATTATTTTAAGGCCGCAGATAGTTGGACGCACAGATATACTGTATCTAGGCATACATTAACTTAATGGTGGAAGACTTGGGTACAAACTGAATCTTACGCATAGGCCAAGATAACTTGTGAAATAAATATCGCCGATTCTTATTTTTAACGACGCCGAATGGTAATGAAGCAAAATGTAGCTTTCTCCGAAATTCCAGTTTTAAAACATTGGTTTCGTTGATTAAAGAGGTAAGAGTTCTGGATGGTATTCGGAAGGCGAAACTCGTGCAGGCATTTTGGAGTCTTTGGATTAAATTTTGTGAGCGCGCTACTATCTTGGTCCTATTACCGAGTCCGCGTAGTTGAGGTTTGAAAGTACAATACTTTCACACAACTGAATATGATATTTGGTGCTAATGAAGCCTCTTATTTTATAAAGGACACCAAGCCAGTAGAAACAATTCCACATAATATCTAGATTTCAAGCTTCTAATACTCTCTCAATCATTTCACCATCAATAAGTGCGCGAGGTGACTCTACACATATTTTTTATTTGTTTACGGATGCCTATTATAATGTATTTAGCTTTTCTGAGGACTCAGCGTCAAAGCGTTACCATCTGGCCAGTTATAAATGCGTAATAGATTTTGTATACTTACATACATAATACAAGTTAATATTAATATTGTCCTTTTTATTTGTACATATTTTTTAGAACTACGCCGGAAAGAAAAAAAGGGATCACACTGAAAACCAGTAGGTATGGGTCGTGTGCGGCTCATAACTTT
>DWJZ01003936.1:0-16139 GCA_018249125.1 Asbolis capucinus | reverse complement strand
CCCAATATCGATAAAAAAGCCTCCCTGGATCAAAAAAGTTCAAAAAATACTTAATGCACAAAATTGACCCCATTATAGTTTTATTATTAGTATAGACTTACTAATAATTTGACTCTGACATGAACCGATACTTAATTTAATTAATTAGAATTTCTTAAGGATTTTGGTGAAGGTTTCTGAGTGCGGCAGTTAAATTTAAAAAATGGGCTTCAGTGCAATAAAAAAGATTGACGATTTTTCAAAATCCTTCCGACGGATCCCGTCTCCTAGAAAACTACGTAAGAATGATACGAATTTTATAATATACGTGACAGTACTGAACTAAAGGATTCTAAATTATTCGCGTAATTGTAATGCGAATTCTGTATCCAAATTAGTCCAGTCCAACGTATGTATGCTGCAATCCATAATTCGACGGACTATTTTATTGAACAGTGTTGCCATATGAAAACAATTAAATATTTAAAAACAAGTTTTAATTATAAAATCCTTACACAAAGATACAGATCAAATTTCACAAGAGTATTGTTACCGTTGAGGAATTCTGGTCTGGAGACAATCCTGAGTGTGGTACCAGGTCATGCTTATCGTAAAAATGCATTGTCATGTGGATGGTAGGTTGGATGGTAGGTAAAATTTCAACTGGGTAGTGTAAGAGGAAGTGGGTCTAATTAAGCTTGCAAGATTTGACCTAAACACAAAGAAATATATTACTGTTTTCGCCGACGATGTATTTAAATTCATTTATTCATCAATGTATTTTTTATTAATCTATGTATTCACTTATGAACTTATTTTTTTCGGGTTCACTATCTCCGATAGTTGCTTCTCGGAGAAGACGAAACGGCATAAAAATATCCTCAGCACATCTAATCGCCATAAGAGAATATGGTCTGTTGTGTTAAAGAATTTAAAGTAGTATAAAACGAACATTTATTCTTCTAGACGTTTCATGTAACTATCTACTTATAAAACAGTCTGTTAAAACGGAGGTAAGAGGCAGGGAGGCAACAAAATAAAACGCACGTATTTTGTTGTATGACGTAAATTGGTCTAATATTTTTCCAGAAGCCGCTTTTCCTAGGTCCAGCAGGTTATGTAGATGATAACAACTACCTCGACTGTGAAACCCATCAGTACAATATATTGATTGACTAGATCGCACATTTTAAAATTATTTATTTTTGCAATACAAACTAAATAAAACAACAATTTTTTATTTAAGTTCAATAAATCCTACTAATATTATATACGAAAGATTGTGAAGATGGATGGATTGATGTCTCTTTCTCCTTCACGCATATACTTCTGAATGGATATAAATGAAATTTGGCACAAACAAACGACCGATTTGGCCAATTTTGGGTTTGAAATATTTTGGAACTATAGGGGAGGTTTAAAACTCGAAAAAAAATTAAAAAAGAAATAGTCTTGCGGTACGAAGTTCGCTGCGTTAGATAGTTATTTGTAATTATGGAAACATTTTGTATACTAAGTTGTCAAATTAATCCGTCGACTTATGGATTGCAATTTTGGTGTAAATAGACAATAAAGTGTTAGATGTGTCTTGAATTTGTAATACGTGTTTATAGTTTTTGTGTACAGAAATCTAATTGTACGTATAGTTTCGTATTCCAAATGTGTATGGGGCATAGAGTAGTTTTAAGAAATGTTTTGCTCTTCTCAATATCGAAACGTTATTTTGTGGCATTTACATGAAATATCTAATATTTTTGTCACGTTCATGCACTCTGTGACGTGTTTTAATCACTTTTGTAACCGTGCACTCCGCCAGTGGATGTTTCGATTGTTGTTATATCTTATTGTTGTGTAAATAGATATATTTTAGTCGTTTATGCACTGATCTCTATGATATAAACATTATGGGTTACGCCAAATGGAAGAAGATTGTTTAACAACAATCGTTGCCTAGCAACCGATAACGGGTCTTTAAATATAAACCCTTTTTTCAGAACAATTCGATCTTAGCATAACCACAAAAATAATAAATTAAGTGCTGTGAAAACACGATTGTTGGTAAACATTTTTTTTCTATTTTGGTGAAACTGTACCCGTATGTGATCTGTTCGTGTAAAAGTGTACTTTGAGCTGGGTTCCCACGGATTGCGAATTTACGAAAGAGCCAATATTAACGTTTTTTGGGAGAAAACGTCAGTAGTAAATCCGCGTCCAGGGTGTACAGGATGCTCTAATAAATTATATTATATTTTACTGCTCGATGCATCGCCGTCATGCGAGATCTCATGAGAACTATCCGTTATTTCATCTTGACATAACCTCAAATATTGAACTTGTTGTATAATCCGATATATTTAGCTGGCGATAGCACTAGTTGATACAAATTAAACACCATAATTTTATCAACATCATAACTTAACAGCATTATCCAGATAAAATTTTAATAACTTAATGACTTCGGCAAAGTTTTGTTTCCAAATTTTCTTTCAGATTAAAACATCGATTTTCCATCACTGTCTCGATCTACCATATAGTTTTTTTCGACCCGGCCAGTATCTATATTGTAGCGATCAGTGATTTTATGCCCAAGAAAATAAAGGTCTGCTCACACGTGCGACAACGAAGCGGAAAATTTATGCAAATAGTAATAAAAGTAGCGCAAGTTGCAACGACTTATAAATCGACAATCGACATCCCTATATCGCGTTCTGACGCAACTATGAATAGACTAGGGTCTCAGTGCGATTGGAATCACATAGTTTTGGTAATGCAGTTTTATATCAAAACTTTTTGTTTTAAGAGTTTCGTTATTTTTCTTGTTAAAAAAATTACCGTTCCAAATCCAATTTTATCAGGCTCTGGATTTGATGATTCAACCGCTACGTAATTTTTTTGATATTTTGTTTAAATGTCTAAATGTCGTATTGAATACGTTTGAATTGATCTGAAAGAAATAAAAAGAAATGCATTTACACAAAATAAGTATGGATGTCATTAAAGTCGAACTACAAAATAAAACCAAATGTCTTTTTTAAGCACTTCATATTATTGAACCTAGTCTTTGCTGAGGGAAGAGTCAGGAGTCCATAACCCATTATTAATCTTCTGTGGGTTTTATTCACTATTGAGAAGCAAAAGATTGGAGCAAATTTATAAAAATTTATGTTATTGTTATATTTGTTAAGCCATTATCTTCCTAAAGCCCACGTCACGAACACATAACCTAGTTGCCTGAAATTCAGTCAAACCGCGGAGGTTAGAGAGGCGGAGTGTCAAAATAAAGCAACGCGATTGGTCGATTTGTAATTGCGCCATAATAAAAATCACAACTATTGGTATATTGCGTTGAATAATATAACGTCAATTCGTCTAACGTATGGCAGGAACAGTTTGTTCAGAAGTGGAGTCTACTAGGTTATGTATTTGATACTCAGTAGCTAAGATTTGTGGTAAACCACTCTCAACATGAGACGGATATCTCAAGTGGTGTGTTTTTACGGTAAAAGGACTCGTCGAGATTGCAATCTCAAGCTGAGATCGGTTTATCAATACCACGTCTATGGATTTAATTTTTACTTCTGTCGTTAGTGAAGGCAATTAAACAATGAATGAACGAATTCTTTTTTTCGTATTTTCTTCCTATTTATTCTTCCAATCTGTTCAATGTTGTAATTATTTTTAATTTATATAAGAATTATTTATCATTGTAACAAAGAAAATTTTATTTTGTTATTAGTGCAATTATTTTGGAAGTAATGTAGTCCCGTTGTTCATTAGAGTAGACGACAGAGAGGAATTGTGTGGCTTACATTTTTATTATGTGTACCTACAACTACCTACATATAAAGTAATGTTTTGGCAAGCCGTTTTTTAATTTAGTTTTAGATGTAAATAGTGTATGTGAGTGTACTCAGTATATATTTTTACTACATTTTCAACTGTCACACTATCTACGCTGGTTGAATAAATCGTAGATTATAATTTCGTTAAAAAAACAAAAATTATTTTTTAATAATATTTTTTGAAATAAAAACTAAAATAACTTATGTATAAAACGCTTATAATAAATATTTTAAATGTTAATTGGTATTTATGATTTTTTAATTTTTTTATACTGTCGTGGTAAGACAAGTCAGCTGGCATCAAACAAATATGTCGAAATATCGGTATTACAATGAAGAAATCGTAATATTGTAGTCTTTTTCATTTATAATATTTTATCGTCCTAAAACCAAAGAATGTAGTGTTATCCTATCTGTCGTCTGCGCAGTACTTTTAAACGCATCATATTCAATAAATGTAATATTTTGTAGTGGTATTTCCATTTTCACTGGTAACTTAATTAGATATTTAATAATAATATACATATACCTAAACATGGATCATTGTAAGGAATATTTTGTACTAGACACGTAAATATTATGTTGTATAACACAATGTGATTCTCTGTGATAAAATAATTGATATTTATTAACATGATTTTTATTTCTCTCTTGTAATGTAATGATATACATTTGTACATATATTTTGACGGGCTTGCTGACTTTATGGTAGATCTTGTTGCGTTGTTAGAAACAAGCGATTCTGGGTTCAATTCCAGGTCCTGGAAGATTTTTGTGATAGACAAATTTGATCTCGAGCCATAATATCCATATTATTGACCTATGTATATAATATGTACGTGGTAACAGTACGTGCAAACACCAAAATCCCTTGATAGGTCACGGTTCATACTCATTGATGGCTCACTTGTGGGCACGGGTCTTTCCTCATCCTGAGGAGGGCTATAGCATACTCCACCACGCTTGTCTAATGCGGATTGATGAAGGCGAAATAGTTCATAGTTCTTAAACTTCGAACCAACAGACTTATTTGGACGACCATTCAGCATGGGGCTCATCTGCTCGTCTATCGGCTATTTCCGCAAAAATACCAACACCAGTCCAGAAACCTGACATTGTTGCAAGAGGTTGCTGGACAGAAATCACGCACGAAACTTGCACATTCATGAGCGTTTAGAAAAAAGGCAGCTAACCGCTCATCTTCATCGAAAATTGCGTATTGTACCGCATTAAAGCCAGAAAAATGTAACATTCTCATCCCTGGGTCGGCAGCTGGACACGCCCATGTGTATTTCTAGATCTACAATACCTCAACATACTCAAGGCAGTTTCTAGATGACAACTGTGTGATTTATTAGCTGGTAAGTTTATCTTTTACGTTGATGAATATAACATTATTTAGTTCAGTAGAAAATCCTGTTTATGTATTGCAGAGTTTCTAGTGACCGCCATACCGCATCTCCACCGGCTGGGTGGATATATATGGTTGAAAATTCTAGTAGGTGGTGGGATGCTCTAAGCCTCAATTTTAAGGAGTGACCCGTGGTCAGGAGAGGGCCATAAATGTATTGAAGTCACTCATGTTACAATAGTAGAATTTCCGCCATCTAACAAGAAGTAGATAACTAGTGACGTAGCTACCGGAGGCCTAAACGATGCCGTGCACCAGGGCTCCTAAGACCAGGGTGTCCTCTCAACCTGACCAACAAACTATAAATTGTACTAGTGAAAATTTTACCACTCCGAAACATTGTGTTGATAAAATTTAAATTGGAGTCCTATATTTCTTGCACCTGGACCTTTGTTTACCTAGTTTCGCTGGCGATGGCTGATATGGTGGCAAGTAAAACTGGCAGTGGCATTAAACTAGATAAATTACACGATGGGATTGTACTCATTAAAACTTAACTGGGTGACAAAGCTCGACGACTTCCAAGAGATATCAACGGTATAACTAACCGCAGTTTAGCAGGGCACAGCACGAACATAAGAACGTCCTGCATTTTTCATGTTGAGTGATACGTTGGAATATCACATCGTACCATACAGTTATATCACAATAACTACTTTTTTAAATGGTAAATGGCCCTTCTGACGCGAAGCGAGGGCAGTTTCGAGTCTTATTTTAATGGAGAACAAAATTTATACATTTAAAATAGTTACGAATCAAAGAAATCATACAAGAAGTCATAGGTATATCGATACTTCGGCTTCCTCATTTCCCAGTTCAACTAGTTCAGGGATCAAATTGGCTGTGTAAGTTTAGATATTGTATAGTACCTACGTAAGTAAACCATTATATTTAAATTGCTGTTGTTGTTGCAGCCTCGCTGGGCTCAAACTTAAGTTTGTTGGTCGGCCGACCAGGAGAACGCAGTTCACACTTAAATCAACTTTTTATAATTTAAGAAAATCCTTATGTACATTAATGTGATCAGCCAGTCAGATCAAATCTGATAATCGCTTTGAATACGACAGAAATAAAAACTAACTTAAAAGTAGTAAAAAATAAGTTCATGTCTTACAAATACTTTCATAAGGGCTCTCTTCAATAGTCCCGGAACGGTAGGTACCTAAGCAGATAGATAGTTCCTAATTTTTTTTTATAGATAGAAGATGTTCCGTTTTAGCAGATTGGTTTGTTTTAGTTGATTAATCAGTGGCGTAGCGTGCCTTGGAGGGGCCCTGCGTCATTATTTGTCGGGAACCCAAGGAAGGGTCAAGATTTCTCACAAACGAAACAAAAATACTTAAATAAAATAAATATTAGTTGATTGTAAGTTATCTCTTCCTTCCGGGTATTCCCGCAGTAACCAATGTAGGATGTTGCCAACTTTTGGGTGCACACATAACCCGAGAAAAAAAGAGAGCTTTTTTGATTTCTGAAGTAAAATCTCTATAAACACGTATGACAGTTTTTATAATTTTTCCCCTGGAAGCAGGAGATTAAGTGACATTGGGGATAACATTTTACTATTTTTAGCTTACACACGTAGCCTGGGGCCCCCATATCATTGATACGGCTGATGCTGCATGCCAATAGCCATTCCTTTGATACGTAATTCTTTCAGTAATTATTGTAGGTCTACGTAATTTCAAGGTGTCGACTATTGGCGCATTCACTCTATAAGTAGGTACGTATTTACATATTATTTTAATATTAAAACCGCACAAAATATTTCTAAATATATCCTCTGTTCTTTTTTCAGAACACAGTAGTTAGGTTATTAATAAAAAATAAACAAAAAAAGTTGTGTTGCCTAGCACAAAATCCAAGCAAGCTAACTTCAAGTCAAGCAGCTGTTCATGGCGTCGTCGCCATTGTTGTTTTCTGTCTTGCTCACTCCCCGCTTCCTCCCCCTTCCGTCGCTTGCCAGTCTCGCTCGATTCACGTGGTGTGTGGACGTGAGTACGCCGCTTGGGTATAATTTATCACGGTGTCATCCTTTGTCCCGGATAAGTTTGAAACTGGATTGAGTGACCGCGGCGTCGTTTACGGGCGAAAACATTTAATAAATTTGTAAAATAACTGGTGAAATTTGACGGTGGATCCCGTTCCGTGTAGTGTGCATTGAGTGATTCCCGCATAGTCGTTCGAGCATGAATAATAAAGAGGTAGCCGGTGATAGCGTCGCGTGTCCACCGGGAGGCGAGGGCTGGTGATCGCGGCAGGGTGTGGAGGCCGGGCGTTCGGCGGGTGATGAGTCTGCGGTGACGGCGGCCGCGGAGCGGTTGGATGGCGGCTGTAAGCGGCCCCGCGCGGCACTCTCGCGTCTCCATGAGTGTGTCCATGTCACTGATGCAGGGCGGTACGCAGAGTGCGCCGCAGGGCGCCATCCTGGCGGCAGCGGCGCCCTACTACCAGACGCCGGCCATCCCAACGGACGTGCAGCCAGATCGCCCTATAGGCTACGGTGCCTTCGGAGTCGTATGGTGAGTACATTTAACCGAAATCTATGCACCCATGAAACAACTTGGACACGGGCGCGGGCATTTGGTCTATAAAATTAACGGTAACTTTATAAAACGTGAGTCACGAAAGTTGAAAAGTAACTCGAGATCGTGTGTTTATACATTCACGTGGAATCATTAAGTAAATATGGGTAGGTAGTACGTGATTATTTTATAAAAAACATATTATTTTATTTAGGTATGTGACATACGTTTAAATGTTATGGATGTAGTTTAATCACTTGAGACATTTATGAAATCTTGTTATGAAAACACGTAGAAATTACTTTGAAATGGATACAGCGAGGTTTATTTTATATTATTGTGTACGAATTACGTTTGATATTCCATTTTTAGTAATCTGTTATTCTACTAATTGTAAGTTAATTTAATTATGAACTATTAGTTCTGTTTCTTATGCATTCATTGTTGAAATTGCATCTGCAATGCCTACATTGAAAGTGATTGCAATTATATGTAACTTAGGAGAATTGATGGATTTATGAAGCTATACTCTGTGCAAATTCCATCAGAGTTTAATCCATACAAATTTGCAGATTGAGATTGCACCGAGTATAGTGATTGTTTTAACTTAAATCAGATTTAATTTTTTTCTTCAAAAATCTTATAATAGGGTCCTAACAAATTTTGCCCAAATTAACCTGAATTTAAAATTTATTTGGAATTTATATCCATGTGCTATAAATATTATTATAATGCAGGTTATGTTGGTAGCATTTCATATGATAACCATTTATCAGCTGATTTTCGCATTTTGAATTACATCTTGAAGAAATACTAGTTATCTACATCTACATATTATATCAGTGAAGAAATCTATTTGTTGTTAGAAAGAAACCAAAACTTGTTATTCATCGACTTTTAACAAATAACTTGTGTAACTTCCAACTTTAGTATAAGAAACGGGCAACACATTTTCAAAATTAAGTTTACAAGTGTGTATACATGTAAATTTATGTATAAACTTTGACTAAATAAAAATGTTACTTAGTGTGGCATTTGTAGCTAAATATTAGATTAGATATATTTTGTTCTTTGGTATTTTTTGAGGATTTTTGATGTTGACTTTAAGCAACTGCTGATGACTCTTGATAATAATTATAATATATACATGTCTTGTTCTTAATTTTTATCTGAGAAAATAGCTTTATTCCCTTAAAATAACAGACAAAGGTTAGCAAGAAAGTTGACAGTGATTGAGATATCCAAAAATAGAAATCTTCTCAAATAGGTAACATTTGGGTTGGATTTAAGTTTAGTTAGCCTGAAACCCCACAATTTCTTTAAATATCTCATGTAATTAACATAGTATTATTTTGTGTAATCAACATATTTTAATTACCAAAATGCAAGTAGGTTACACTACAAAACTTGCATGATTATCCTTTCTATTTTCTAAACCCTACTAGACTACAGAACCATTCCAACTAGTGAATCCCATACTAACTAAAAACTTCCTACTAAGCACATGACAATTTGAAATGTTTAACTCAATAAATTGACAAAAATTATTTTCATTACGGTGGCGACGTCCTGGACACTCAGCGAAAGCTAGACTTTCACTTATGAAGTTCTGATTAAATTTTTACCAATCAACTGATTGACGATCCGATAATGGTGATGAAGTATTACGACATTGACAATTAACATTAAAAATAGCATCAAGATAAATCCTTACTAATATTATAAATGCCAAAGTAATTTTTGTTTATCTGTTATGCTTTCACGCCTCTCCACTGAATCGATTTTACTGAAAATTTTAACAGATATAAGACTTGAGCCAGAGAAAGAACTTAGGCTATGTATTTTAATAAGATGAAACTTAAATATTCCCTATATGAATATTCATTGACTGGTTTACAAAAATCATTAAACTACAGAGTTGACAGAACACAGATTCTGGTTTGTACTGTGTGTTTTATTAACTGTACCACCGGTCAGTTGTCCTTTAGTAAAGTCGACTCAAAATGAATGAGCCCGTTATTTCGGTATCGGCTCGTCGCGACCTCACCGTCAGCCGATAAGTGAAGCGTTGTACTCGAGCAATTATACTGGTTTCCACCTCGGGTGCCGATATTTCGAACGCTCTTTTACAACCTGCGAACACGAGCTCCTCGTTAAAACTTGAGAGAAAACCCCACTTCCATTGCAAAAACAATTTTATTTAATTTTAACAGCGCTTATTTTACTCTGAGTTCGTTTAATTGATGTTATTTTAGTATTGAAATTTGGTATCGTACGCTGGCGTATGATGCTGGAAAAAGTTTGCAACATGTGCTCCAAAGTTTGCTCTTCGATATTTCTGATCTACAATAACTAGTGCCCTCTGTAAACACATGGTGTTTTCGTCTATCTGCAGGGCGTTTTCGATCCTGAGCTAGAGACGTAAGACCGGTTTTCAATATTGATGTATCAGCAACTGAATGCACGTTGCGTCTTCCTTAGCGTAGATGAATTTGTGCTTTATTACATTGTATTTCGTTCGGCTTTAACTTGCTGCGTTTAGTTTCGCCCTTTGGTTATCGAGACGCTTGCAGCGCTTGCGTGAACGTTGATTATCGAAAATGGACCGACGATTCTGCTTTTAGGGTTGTTTTTTGTGTGCTTCGCGTTAGAGTTTTGCAGCGGTCGAGGGTTGTCGGATACGGGTGGTTGCTTTGTATGGAGTCTTCGTGCGTAGGTAGAGTCCTCATGCCGGTCTGCGCCTCGATTGTGTGTGAACGACCGCGACGAGGGGAGGCGCCCGATTATTCCGAGACCGATCGCCGGTCGAGGGCCCTAAAACACGGGCCCGAAGTCCTACTGCTACGTCCCTTGAATGCAAATAAGGTCTCGCTTAGCATTTCAAGATATTTTTGTCTTCACGTTCTAATACGAGACCGGTTTGTTTCTTTACCTGCGTCAGATACATGCTGAGTGGCTATCGCGTGTAAATTTGGATGTACATTATGTTGAAAGTACGGTATCGTAACACGATCAGCTGTCGCTGCGTCTCTCCAACGACGTAGAAAGCAGTAAACAACGCGTGGCGCCCGCAATCGACGCACAATAACTAACGCATATTAGAAATCTTTGTAATTAGTCCGTAGAAATATTTACACTACATAAGAAACATTTGTATTCAAACGTATAAACATAAAATGTAATCGCATTTTATCTTTACACTATTGACGCAAAAGGAATTAGAAAAAGAAATAAGAATTTCTGCTTCCTCCTGCAATTAAAACCTCAAGTTTGTCGGGTGCGTATCAAAAAAACTCATATTAATTTTATAGGTGATTGGTCTTACTTCTTGTGAATCATGCGCACTGTAGTTTGGTGGAGTTTTCTCTGAGTACCCTCAGCTAAGACGATCGAGACCCCAGCTTTGTACTAGTCCATAAGTTGGTAGAAGCCCCAAACTTCTGGCATCTGGATTATTCCAGATTAAACCGGCTGACACGTGTACTACAATTATAAGCGTAATATCCTGTCACTAATTTTTGATGATTAGTTATCAAAAAGGCATAAAACAACATAACAATGGCCTATCCAGCATACGAAAGCATCAATGGTTCGGTATAAATACGAACATCACGTGTGAAGCCAATGATGCCGTTCAAGTGTAGTCAGCACTTTCACAGATATCAAGGGCTTAGTTCTTCTAAACAATAGACTCTGTTATGTATAAAACTCGACGCGGTGCTTATCAGAAAATTTGGCTTCACCAACAGCCACTTAGATGCTTATAATAAATAGCACGGCATTATTTATGACATTAATTATTAACTTAGAGTTCTTACATATTATTGCGTGAAGATTCTAGCAACGACGCTACTAATGACCCCACTGAGTTGGGCATAAAAATTTTGCTTTTACGGCTAACGCGGTTCTATCTCTGTCTCACATGGTTTGTACTGGTTGTAAAGGATAGCTATCTGTTTGAGTGAAGAACGTTTGCATAAAATGTTCGGACGGGAGTATCATCCTTTTGAAATCATTTTCTGTGTCACTTCTATGTATATGTAGATACTAATATTAAAACAGTAACAGGGTCAATTCTGTAGATTAAATAGTGTTTGGAAAATGCAGGGAGGCTTTGTTATCGATATAGAGACCAAATCATTTTTTTTATTTATTGTCTGTCCGTCTGTCTGTGCGAGCTTCACGCAAAAACCAATGGACAGATTTAGATGAAACTTGGGATAATTGAAGTTTAAAACCCGAAAATTGTTATAGGATAGGTTTTATCCCAGGAAATGTCATGGTTCCCGCAGGTGTAAATTAGTATGGCAATTCCGAAACCAATGGACCAATTTGGATGAAATTTTGCATTTTGTAGCTTATGTAAGAAAAACGGATGTAGGATACTTTTTATACCAAAAAACTGCTTTGTTCCCGCGGGATAATAGGTTAAAATTTGTATGGCAACTCTGAAACCACTGGACCATTTCAGACACGATTGTGCATGTTCATAACATATCTTCTTCCGAAGCGAATCGAGTTAAATATCTAGTGTGTTATAATATCTGCGCAACTTCTATTAATGATTCTATGGTTGGGAGTATTCCTTTATTCTTTTCTTTGGCCATATTTGAGAATTTTAGTCAGAACACTTATGTTTCAATTGTATACGCTTGCCAATATATGATCAATAGCAGCAATAACTAGCTAAATGGTGCGCCATTTATGTATCCTATTAGCCGTACGAGGATAGGCAGTATCGATCATGCGTTGGGCGCAGCAGCACGCGGCTCCAGACTCCGATATTGAATTAATTGCGGGAAGGGTGCGGACTGATTGATCGTGTTGAGGACGACTACGGACGCACCCTAAGACCCCGCCCTGCTGTAATTGCTCTGAGAGCCACCTCGGAAAACTTGTACCTATTCGCTTTTGCTAAGTCTTGGAATAGCGAACACTCCCCCGAATGCCATTTAAGTGCGCGAAAGTCCAAAGCAAATATGTATGATTGTGAAACGTTTTGAACCAACCAATGTAAATTGTGAAATTTTTTGAACCAACTGATGATAGGATATGTTTTGGTGATAACGCTCTTTGACATTCCAAAGAATTTCAAACTATGTACTAAAATAGTTTGAAAGTTAAAAAATAACCTTGTAACAAGTAATGCACGTGGCATATGTTGTCATGGTCATCTACTTAAATTATAAATTTATAATTATTATAATTACTTACTGGCCGTCATAATTATCAAAGCTCGATGTACATTAGTCTAAGTATGGAAATGTGACATGGTTTATAACAGAAACAAGTTGAAACTTTCCGGGTCATTTTTACCCCTCAATGACGCCGGGCTTAGCGAGGGATCAAAGAGATTTTTTTAGTCGAGCAGTCCTCGGGCATTAACGACGTTCAGAAGGCATTCTTAACGTGAAATGTTCCTTTTGTGTTCCTACGTCAATATCTAATTTTAATAGCTCCCACCACTTTTTAAAGGATGTTTCATGTTTCCTTGCTACCTGCTCTGTCAAGAGAATGTCTTTTGTTGTCGTAAGATGTTGCAACTTTACTTACCTGTCTCAAGTTTAATATTCTCTCGGGTGGGAATTGTTCGCGCAACAAATTTTGATATTCTTGATTGCTCGTTTTAATACTTCGTAAATTTCTTACAACTAAGGTATGCTTAAGTTTTGGTATTACGGCTGCCTGTTTTATTGCCATCACTGAGATAGTTGGTAATTTTACTTTCCATGGGTATTCTCTTGCAAAATTTAAACGCACTATTTCTAATGTAAATGTTATTTCTTTCCCACACCCGAGGACCTGTGTTTGCCCTTCATCCATTTATAGAACTTCTGTGTTTGTTGCTTAAAATGAAGCTTTATATCTGGCGTCGTATAATTCTACACTAGTTAATGCATTTTCTCTGTTTGGCATACGTTTAAGGAAGGAAGTTCCAATTATTTATGGTAAAGGGCGATGACATGCAGATATTTCCATTTGGGTTAGGGAAGTACTTCTTTTAGAAACACGTCAACTATCTTTTACCGTTAATGTTTTGGACGTGCATATTTAGCTGAAAGCACTACTGCCTTTTTATCACGGCGTAGTTTGGGAAGCGAGATGTATATTCACTCGCAGTGCAACATTCGTTAGGCAATTTGGCTGTTCCAACAGAAAGCTGTCTGGCAGAGGCCAGACGAGACTACGAAAACACTCAGTCGCTCCTTTCATGTAACCTATGTTATAGGACAGTTGTGCTACGAAGCAAATACGTGTATTTTTGGTTTGCGTAAACATGGAACTTTTTTCCTGATACCTTCGAAATGAAACGTGAAGTTTGGAAAAGAAATTGTCGTTTAAGAAGTTAGGTATGAAGTTTTTTAACAAGTATCACGTGTTTTTCTGAACAGTGACCGTTAAGCTGGATGTTTCTTGGCGTATATTTCTAGTCTATCGCTTTTTTTTGGACATTATGTCTCCCTGTAAGTCATCACCAATTAAAGTGTAGAATTATCACAAAGATTAGACTCGAAGAAAATTCACTGTTACCCTTCATATTCCAAAGTTTTTTTAAGATAGCATTTGAATCAAAATACTTGTTTAGGGGCATCCAGAAACACATTAAGTCTGTTTGCTTCGATAACTGACTCAACTCACGATGACAATCCATAATTATAACAGCAACTTACCGGTATTGTCTTACTAATAACACTATTGTCACTATTTTTAAGAACATTCCATGCAGTATACACGATTTCTTTCATTTGCAAGGGGGTATTAATTACCAATGCTCTCATAATTTATCGTTGCAACCAGTTACTGTTCCGTATACGGCTTGGGCCTTCTCACACAGTATGAGGGATACAGGCCTTGTCTACCACGCCAGGTATACCACGCTGGCCACTTGCGGATTGGTAGACTTCGCATACCTTCGATAATTTTATGGGGTACTGAGAGTTGTGCAGGTTTCTTCACGATGTTTTCCTTCTATAATATACGCTCAATTTGAAAATATGATGCAACATTCAAACCTGAGTCTCTTGCAAGTTTGTTTAAATATACTTAGTACATGACAACGCCAACTCCCAAAGTGAATGCCAATTATATCGGAAGGTGTTAGATGATCTGATTATTCGGTCAAAACAGTTCAAAATCATAAACATGTAGGTAGGTTCTTATCCATTTACATAATTAATAAAGGATATTTTTAAGTTTACATCAAATAAGTTATCACCTATCAAATTATGTTCATCAGTGAATTTGTTTTTTACATCTAATAATTAATTGTATTGCTAATAAAGTAATTGTTTATCAAAACTAGAAATATGAATAATTCAAAAAGATATCAACAGCCTTTAATATATTTTTCTTAATTGGGCACCTAAACAGATGCTTGATTTAGAAAAAATGTATTTTTACACCAAAAATACTTATTGTACATCAAATTAAACCGGCCGTACATACGCAATGGTAACAAAATAACAATTTTTGCAACTTATTTTGTATTTCAAAATTAGCTCAACAAATAAATCAATAATCAGTATTTTTGATTGAAAAAGGGATTTATTTAACGTATTTTTTTTTATTTGTTTGTTGATAACCACTCTAAAATTAATAGTAAAAGAACATTATACACATAAAGGCTTTTACAGGTTAAACGATTAGGTATATCTTTTTTCGCGACCGCGTCTGTGTGGTACAGTTTTCATGCCCTATTTCATGGATTAAAAATATATAAACCACTATATTCTCGAATGCATACTCGGCCGAGTGCAATATCTTTCACTGCACTCGTAACGCGTGAGAGACCAAGAAGTTTGAATTTTGAATTTGGAACATAACGTCGCGCGTCGATACGAATGTGTTTTTAAGAGTACAGGCACATTTGTTGCAGGTTTTTGACATGAAAAGTAGCACGTGTTTGATCGGCCTGAGTGCCAGCGCTGCCGGGTGCCGGCTGCCGGCCCGGTTACCGCTAACCGGGTCATGGGAAGGTGCGTGCTCCGAGATACCGGTTACCGGGCCACTACCGATTACGCTCACCTGTTATCGTAATGACTGTTTGATATTATAATTGTTATAATTTTAATGTATTCTTACATTTGAATTAAGTTGACACTATGTGTCGGAATTGTTTTATTAAAAATTCTAAATTTAAAATCTTTTTTTTTCGCGTTTTCCTTCGGTATGTGTCTCTAGACTGAAATCTTTGAATTTATATATATTGTATTTTATTTGTTCGAACAAAATAAAACAAACGCCAAATTAAAGACTAAATTATACAGCATTCTCCTCTCAACCCATCACGGCCCACTATTGAGCACGGGTCTCTTCTCTGATTGAGAAGGTTAAGGCCATAGTCCACCACGCTGGCCAAGTGCGGATTGGCAGACTTCACAC
>DWJZ01003935.1:0-16139 GCA_018249125.1 Asbolis capucinus | reverse complement strand
GATGTTTTCCTTCACCGTTATAGCGAGTGACATTTAAATGCTTAAAACGCACATAACTCCGAAAAGTCCGAAGTGCGTGCCCAGGAAATCGAACCTGGACCCTCCGAGCAGGAGTTGGAATTCTAAACCACTAGGCTATCACTGGCGTGCTTAAAACTTTATTATACCATAATATTGTGATAGAAATGCCGGACTTAATATTAAAAGTATTCTCTAACAGTCAGCCTTTGGTCTAAACAGAAATCGGCGAAGGCGTTTTAAGAAAAGGTAAGAAGTGAGAACTTTAAAAAGAAATAAACAAAATTAAGAAAAATATTTACGAAAATGGTATAAATAGCAATCATCAGCTTGAACTTTATTGGCTAAGATCGACTACATAACCTTCTAGACCCCGCATCTAGAGCGAACTGTTTGTGGCAAAACAATAGACCAAATAACGTTACCACGCAACTCGATTGATTATTTTAAAATGTCCCGCGCTACCTGTGCTCGGTTCCCTCAGAAAAATATCAACACAGAACACGCACGTCGGAAGAACATGGACCGCCTGCAGAAACGTTCATAGGAACTGACCATGGTATATGTTTAACGTATTTTATTTTTCATTATTAATTTAAGATTTAAAATATATTTTACCTTAATACGTAGTATATTAACTTTTTTGCCTTAATGCCTTAGACTCGAACGAGCTATCAAAAACCCCACCCACGTGTTATATTGCCTTTTGAATCACTTTACGATCGATACAAGCCTCCGGGCTATGGGCGCTGGTACATACAACAGACCTACGATACGCTTTTATTGGGAACGGTCCTCCTCTGTTTTAATTAGTTAATAGTCTTGTTATAACAAACTATAAATAAATCTATGTATGTAAAAAGAATACGTCCACCGCATATAATGATTTGATTTTTGACTGACTTCAAAAAAGGAGGAGTTTTTATGTTCGACTGTATTAAATTTTTAAGTATGTACATAGATTATTTGAAGATGAACGAAATTAGATGACTCTCAGTTCTAGTTGACATCGTTTTATTAAATTTTGGAATTGGTTCAGTACTTTTCAAAAAATCACGCATACAGATACTAAAAAGTATAAAGTAACGAATTTTTAAAAATTGTAAGCCTACTTCAAAAAATGGAACAATAATAATAAATAAATATCTTTGAACAACTCACACACGGCTATCTGACCCCAAACTAAGCGTTAGCTTGTGCTATGGTGAACAGACAACTGACAAACATACATATGTACTTTTAAATACATGTTTAAATAGATATTTCTATTTTACACCCAGACACACAGAACAAACATTTCTGCTCATCACAGTAAAGTTTGACCTAGGTGGGAATCGAACCCACGACCTCCGGTGTAGTAGTCAGGTTCACTAACCACTAGACCAACCGGCCTGCCAATAATTAATAATTGAATACTTACATTTTGCTAAAGTTAAAGTTAACCCAGCGCGGATAAGCGTCTATTTTATTTATTTCCCTAACACTGCCGAAATTCCTCGTTATATATATATATCTCGCATGATATGAACGCAGCTTAAGCATCTGTTTATGTAAACAATGTTATATTGAAAAACAACAAACCACTATTTTATGAGTTATCAAAAAAACCAATCAAACAAAACAGTGGACGAGTCGCAGTGTTTGATTGAAACGCGTTCTTTATTAAATTCGACGCACGCAAATTGCGAGGCTATCGAAATTTGTCTCTTTTCGATTTTAATCGACTTTGATCTATACGATTGGGATTTTAATCTATTGATATTGTTTCATGAATAATGTATTTTAAAGTAGTAAAGCAATATCGAGGTTGGTAAGTAAAACGGGTTTAATTCCGGAAAACGTATGTACCTATTTAATTTGTAGTAAATAAACAAATAACTTGCAATTTTTAAACCCTTAAACGTTCACACAAATTCAAGTTCAGAATTTGTTTATTAATTTTAAACACTAATTAACTTTATCGTTTAGAAAGGTAAAAAAATAATATGCATCACAAATAATACTCATAATTAGTACAAACTCTCTCTCATCTTACCCAGCCGGGAATCCCTCTGTCGCAGTCAGGACCAACTAAGCTATAGGTTCGTTCAGTTTGACATAGTCACTGCATATAGTAAGAGGTCCTGTTAAGAAAATTTTTCGTATGTAACTTGAAATAACACGCCCAACTTTTTCTCTTCAAAAATTCGCGATTGTAGTAGCTTTTTACCATAAATATCTACTTCTACTGATACTATCTGACAGCTAACAGGGATAGCCGAAAATCAGTGTTCACTGCACCACGTGAAAGATTAAGGCACGATGCAATTTGTAGAACAATGTGACGGTTACATTATATAAATATTTATTGAGAAACTTACAAACTTACTTTACAAAAATATACTCTAAATACTCTCTGTCTTTCTCCCTTCCCTATATTGACTATGCATTTTTATGTTTTTCATCATTCAATTTAAATATTAATATTTTATTTTCGTTTCAAACTTTTATTTCTTCCGAACTACTATAGCTATTCGTGCGTCGAACACATCATACGTCAAATTGAAATGCAAATAAATTCCATTTCATTTTACTATAAATTGCTAGTAGGTAATATGTCGGGAGCAAAACTTCGTATATGGTAGTCGTAAGGAAGAATATAGAAAGACCACGAGTGGCGGGTTAAACATAAGAGGTTTAATAAAATTCAAGACGGCTTGAGCGCCACGCCGGAGTACTGCGGCGATCGCACAGAGTAAGTGTCTACAGTACTATAATGTATGCAGTGTTATGCTTGCTAGCTGAAGGTCTATTGAAGTGCAATTAATAAAAATGAGAATACCAAATTCCCGCTGAATTGCTGTCGAACGCCTTCTGGACTTAAACGACTGTGAAATTGTTTGGTAAATCGTGAAGCCGACAGATCGTAAGCAGTAACTGAAGTCAGCTGGCTTTTAGAGGCGAATTATCATTATTTTTATAATTTCATAATAATCATGTTTATTTGATTATTTTTTCGTGAAACCCGCTTGCTAATACTACCTACTTGCATTGAAATCCTACAGCTTTGGCTTGGAGCACTGATATCTACTCGTACTGAGGAGGCTTGACCAACTAGTCGTGAGAATCGCGACCACACACGTAAAAAACAACATACTTAACTTTATGATACAAACAAAATATAATGTCAAACAAACTTAATAATAATTAAATAAAATTCTTAATAATTAAATAAAATTCAAAAAATGAAACACTATGTGAAAATTTCATTCATATTTTTTTTAATACGATTCGGAGTAACATCTCCGATTAGCGCCAATGACCCACATAAACAAGTGAATAATGTAAACAAACAACAAAACAAACCGCACACGTTACTAGTAATTAATTAGACCTCGTCACTACACGTCATTATCACAATATGCGCTATCATTACTAAACACCTCTTTATTATATTCCAAATACGACGCGCTCTAATTTTCATTTTCAATATGACCGCTACAATATTTAACACATAATTCTAAACGGTGTAGAATATTCGCTCGCACTCTTACTAATAATTACATTAAGGATTGCGTCCTTTTAAAAAAAATTTCACAAATTATTTTACAATAGTAAGATAATATATTATTACTAATTATGGAGGTGACAGGTGACACAATGTCACGATGGAATTAAAAAAATTAAATTGCACGGGATCTTAATCTATTAAACCATTTTGTTCTTACATTCGTGATTCGTCTCCCTGATTGTAATTATGTTTGTCCGTTCGATTTTACGTTCTAGATCAAGGATACTCAACCTTTTTGACAGACGGGCCAAAGTGACGGATGATAAATTTACTGCGGGCCACTAATAATTCCTAGTTAATTGCTCTCATGACTTGCAATTGCTCATGACGCGCAAAAAGTTATAAAAACATGCGCGGGCCATTTAAAATCCGTTCGCAGGCCCGCGGGCCTGTTGTTGAGCCTTGTTCTAGATAATTAGATAGTGCCTTACCACTATCCAGATATGATGTACCATATCTAGATATGTAGTTTGAATAACAATTACTCACTATTAACAACACAATAACAACAAATTTGCTTGAAGTGAAGCAATGACCATAAAAAAGAAATTATTGACCATAAATAATTTTATAATAATCAATGAAAATCATAATAACTTCATCTCAAGGTTAGAAACTATAGTAGTTTACAGTCTAAACTAACCATGGATACGTCGTATCTCGTGCATCCTTGTACCTATTGCCGATCACACACAAGCACAACGCACGAGTTTGTAAGCGGTCGTTCAGGAAGAAGAGATCCGGGAATCACCGATAGATTTTCTCGAACTCGCTACCAACGTTCCCATTATAGTTCGAGGATTCTTTGGGCACTTTCACGATGTACTTATCGCCAGGCTGGCGTTGAGATTACATTATCTATAAATTAAAATCGTCTCCGCGTATTCGGCCTATAATTCAGCACAATGACACAGACACTCGACACTTAAAATAAAACACAAAGAAGCGTCTCCAGCGCGGTAAATAAATATATACCTAAACCTAAAACCACCTTAATCTAAACTATCAATATAAATTAAAAAGTCTTTATCGCAATATTTTAACCTAAACACTATCTAATTACACTAATAAACAGCTAAACTAATTAAAAATTTAAGATAAGTTAAACTAAAACTTAAGATAAAATTTAAGATAAGTTAAAGTAAATTATTTTTCCAACTCGAAAATGACTTTATAATAAGCGCGCCAACAAGTTTTTTTTTTAATTAAAATTTATCAGTCTTGGATTTTTGCTATTCAGCCGAAAACGAAAGCTGTGTTAAGGTCGCGTTATCCTTTAGACTGTGGTGTTTGTTTAGAATGCAATGCAATTAATCTACCACTGATTTTTTTTATAGTTGTCAGTCAAAACATACGAAGTAGAATTTTAGATAAAACTTTTTGTAATGTGTTCTTTTGAAATTTCTTCACAACAGCGTTATTCATACAAGCCTGTGTTACATAAATAGTGCAAAGTTAACTGTTTGTATTGTGCAGGTGACGTAATAATTTTTAAATTATATTTCGTCAATATTACCGTGAACAAAGAAAGACGTGTAATTAGCGAAATATTTCATCGTTATAATTAACAGGTATGTTAATAAATTCTTAAAATTAATTCTAATGTACTTGAGGTAACTATCGTTATTAACTGAAAACAATACTAGGAGTTATCATAATAAACCAAGAAATGTTTGTTTTGTTATATTTTGTTTACGTTATTGAGATTAGGCATTTTATGACCTTCAACTGACAATTGACCTTTAGCTGAAGGACATCATCTGATCATTCTACCTAAACTAATAATAAAACCATAACAGAGTCAATTCTGTACATCATATATTTTGAAAATTAAGATGCAGGGAGGCTTTGTTATCAATACAGAGACCAAAATATATATTTTTGGATTTATTGTCTGTCTGTCTGTTCGAACATTACGCAAAAACCACTGTACAGAATTAGATGAAACTTGACATATACGTAGTTTAAAATCCGAGAATGGTTATAAGATAGATTTTATCCCAGGAAATGGCTTTGTTCCCGCAGGATAACACGTTAAAATTAGTATGGCAACTCTGAAGCTAATGAACTAATTTAGATGAAATTTAGCAGGTTTGTAGCTTATGTAAGTACAATATCTATAGGATACTTTTTATCCCAGGAAATGTCGTTGTTCCCGCAAAATAAGAGGTGAAAATTAGTTGGCAACTGCGAAACTAATGCTCTAATTTAGATGCAATTTAGCATGTATGTAGCTTACGTAAAGACAACAGATATAGGATACTTTTTATTCCAAAAAACTGATTTGTTCCCGCGGGATAACAGGTTGACATTTGTATGGTAACTCCGAAACTACTGGACCATTTTAGACACAATTTTGCATGTTTGTAGTGTAAGGATTATTTAGACTTTTTATGCAATTTTCTTCTGAAGCGAAGCGAGGTCAATTTCTAGAAATTGAGTCTTACGCCTGTTAAATTAATGTCGAGTGAGCAAATAACGATGTATATGTAAGACAGACAAAATTACGCTGTTAAGAATTCTGGAATCATTTCTCCCTGTCCGCCTTGTTGGCATACTCGTTTCGTTAGTCTGTGGCAATAAGTATTTTATCTGCTTACCGATTTTGCACTCACAGATACAGACGCAATTCTTTCGCAATATTACGGCTACATACTTAACGACTTTGTACCGACGACGCGAAGTATCGAGTTTGATCTCGGCTGGAGCAAATATCAAAGTGACTCAATCATAGACTGTATTATATATGACATTGGTGTACACAAAAATGGTACAATTTAATTGTTTTGTTCTTGTTTAACGCTAAATCAAATATTCTTGTATATTTAAGAATATTAGCCTCGCAGTACGTGCTAAGCAGAGATTTGCTCGGTGCAAACTGATTAGAAATACCGCCATCTTACTTTATAATAAACAAAGAATAATAAAAAGCAACATCTGCATTTTTTTACATTATCAAACACATGGACACTTATTGGACGAAACAACGATACATTGATTCTTTGACCCAAAAATTCCTTAGCTTACACTTTTCTTGTAGGTTACCTATACGTCTGACGACGCTTATACGTAGGAGCTGAATTGAATTGCTCGTAATATAGTAAAATATATGTAGGAATCACTCTAACAACATACAGAATTGTAGCAATTCAATTAGACCATTCTAGTTTCACGTACATACATATTTACAATGTAAACTGAGATCGACTGTGGCTAAAACAAACTATGCCTACTATGTTAACACTATGTTATCAATCTCAATATCAAATATAGACTGACGGTCTACGGTCGTCCTTATATATATATATATCAAATATATATATAGAAAAACAACAAGAAGAAGTATTATATATATATATATATATATATATATAATATAGTGTCCACCTGCAGCTTGATCAGATCACCCGACTAATCCATTTCAAATCCTAGAAGGGCTCAAAACTAAATTTTACAGGAGATTTGTTTATATTTTCTTATAGTAACTTACTAGGTTTAAAAGTACGTACGAGGGAGTGAATGGTGCTCTTACTTGGTATTGATGGTTGAATATATCGACTTTCCTGTGAGTATAAGACGCTGATATTTTTGTATTGGGTGGAGATTTCTTAGGATAGCAATGATGAGAAATATTTTTTTTGTAAGAATGTTCATTACTAAGTTTTAGAATGGAACAACCGAACTGTTGATAAAAAGTAGCCCATGTGTTATTCCAGACTATAATCTATAAGTGTGCCAAATTTCATTCATTTCTGTTCAATAAGTTTTGCTTGATTAATAAACTTCCATTCATTCATGATCAGATCTGTAACTGATATTTGTCTGTACATGGAAAATATTTTTTTTGAGGTTTGTATTAAGTGTTGAACGCAGCATATTTTTGAATATTTGTTTGTTTATCTGTGTCTTTGTGGACGCTTAAATAAGTACAGGTTTCCTCAGCTTCTCGAATGCGAATTGGTGGAGTTTAACGGCCAACCAAAGCGTCAGAGGTTTTTATGCCACCAGAAAGCCTTTAACATGGCTTAACGATTGATATCTAACGATATTATACGTACCGCAAGGGAATGGAATAACTTGCCTGCGACAGTGTTCCCACCTAAGTATGATGTGGGAGTCCTCAAGAGAAGAGTGAATAGGCATTTACTAAGTTAGTGTGTCCAACATCTTAGACATCATCACCACTCCCCTTCAGGTGGGATCGTTGTCAAGCATTAACTTATATTATGTAAAAACAAAAATTGTAAACAACCGGTACTGAATTTACGTACCCTCCTAAGCTCGGAAGCGCTCATGAAATTTGAACGACTAACGACCACCCATCGTTTGACCGGCCGCGCGCTGTAGCTTATCTTTCTTGATCTCCTACAATCGAAACAAGCCGAATCGAAGAAGAAAAACAAGAACTATTAAGGAATAGTATTTCTTCAGATTTACCAACCGTCGCAGGAGCGCTGGTTCCGCTAATGGCGTCAAAACTTCGTTCACTTAGAGATTAACGAGGGCAAAAAGTTTATAAAAGGTCCGATGTCAGCGACCGGTCTTCACTTATAACCGAGGATTTTTATGACAGACCGACAGAATCCATTCTTATGTGACATGTTATTAGTAAAATACCGAATCCCACAACCTTACAAACTTTCGAATTTATATTATAAGTGTTTGGTACTCCTTCATGCAAAAACTACTGAACGGATTTAGATGAAACTTTCCAGTTATACAACTTAGACATTGGAATAACGTAATAAGTAAAAAAATTTAAGAATATGTTTAAATTTTTTGAAATATTACGAAAATTCAAAAAAAAATAACTTGCTTCATATCTCCGGACTGTGTCAAACGATTTCGATAATTCTTACGACATACAAAAGGTTATTATACATTTGAAACTTGCATGGATGTATGTTTGTTACTCCTTCTTGCAACTATTGAATGGATTTCAATGAAATTTGATACAGGGATAGATTGTGGTATGGAATAACATATAGGTTACGTATTATCAATATACCACGCAAGCAAAGCCACGGGCAGACCCTAGTAATGTAATAAATAAATGCTAAAGTTTGTGAAGATGAATTTTGGTTTTTACATAAAATCCAAACGCATCTTGTGTGTCGTATCCTGTATGGTTTTTTGGAATGCAATGAAAATATCTAAATGAGTTTTCGATTTTAGTCTGGTATAAAATTTCGGTTATTTCTTAGCAACACACCACGGGGGTGACGCCCTAGCCGCCTTTCAATAAACAAAAAAACATTGGCTAATTTTAACTTAATACCTCCATACTTAACTAAAAAAATTGTCTAGGCAAAGGACCAATAGAGAAAGAAATGATCTTATAAACCTACCAATTAATGTCACACAAAATTCCTAAAAATATGAGAGGAATCAGCAAGAACCATCCTTATTCGTTGATACGGAACTGAAGTTCACCAGCAAATGCCACTACTGAAGCGATTGTAAAACGACCAGATGCCTCTGATACCAGGTCATCATTACTGAAAGCCCGACGGATTTTCGTACTGTCGTTAAATCAAGTTTCCGCACATAAATTACGCTGACTAAGTTAGCTATATACTCCGAGATCATTAATTATCCTCTGGACAAACAGCATCTCTTGTGGTAAACTACAGGCTTGTTGATTAGTTATCAGTACACAATATTCAACATTATGCTTAAATTGTTTAACAGTTTCATTCACATTTCATCTTAGGTCCTTCTTCCTTGTCATATTTCTCTTTCCCATATTCCTTGTATCAGCCATCTTGAAGCATTTCTATATGTCCGTTGTGATGATAAATGACCTCGCATATTCAACATGTTCTTTCTTTGTCTTTCCAGGACTTTTAAATTTCTCAAGTAGCGGGGATCTACATATTTTGACTGCCAAGGACTTAGCTTGGCTTAAAAATTATAATTAGGTGTTTGAGTGTAACTTAGAAATATAATTTTGTGTATTTTATTGAAACTTGGTAGGGCCAGTGTGCTGTTTAGAGTCTGTGTAAACTGTGGTGCAGTGAAACGGTTGTGAAAAATAAAAGAGGAATAAAGTTATTAATAATTTAATACGAAAATATCCAATTATAAAATCAATATCTACTTAAAAATGAGTTTGAGACTGACCAATGTTACGTCCAGAATCACATGAAACGGCTTGGTATACCTGGCTTGGTTTTAGTAATCGACATAGGATATATTAACTATACCAACCGGGGAATGGCAATGTGTTACTCCTCACTGCTGCTCCAGTGTGAATTGGTGAAGACAAGGATCGTATTTAGGTAGGAAACTATATCCTATGACTAAATCATACTAATTAGTATTGTGAGCCACTTTAAAATCCTTCGACAGTTTTCATAACTTTCAGCTATATGAAACTTAGTGCATCCTTTCTATTTAGTCTTGCTAGTACTTTTACATCTTAATTAACTTAATTCTCTTGTTTATAGTGTCGACAATGTTCCATGTACTGCAAATTTAATTATTTTTTATATAGAAAATTTCAAAAGGTAGCACGTAACCCGAGAATAGTAGATATGACTGCTCTAATCTAGTTTTTACTGGTTTGATGCGGTTTAATTGTATCCATTAAGTCTGTGGAGAACTTTAAAGCTCAAAGACATTTCCGCAAATTGGATTTGCTATCAGACTTTGTTTTACTTTCTGTACAGAAGCTTGTTAGACTGTTCGTGTACTCTTAAGTTGGTTTTTGTGAACACCAAAGTTGTATGTGTGAGTGTGTACGTGTTTGTGGTTATGTGGGTGTGTACGTGTTTGTGTTAATGTGGGTGTGTACTCGTATAATTCAAAGATATATTGTAAATCCTTATAGATCTCACACACGTAACGAGTATAATGGCGAGACAGCAAACCGATAGGTACTAGGTCGAGTTGCCCAGACAAAAATAATTATGTTCATTGGTACTAAGTACTGGGTTGTGGGCACTGTTTCGGCACTGTACTCCTTACGAAAGAGTAACAAACATCATTTTATAATATCAGTAGGACTTCCCCAAGAGTCCACTTAACTATCAAATACCCATTTTACTCCAATATCAATAAAAAATGTGTCCTTAAAACATACATTTATCACAAAGAGGACTGGATTTGTCACGGAAGCAGTGTTGGCGGCGCATAGATTTATGAACACCGACTTGGCCGCCAAATAATTTATGGGGGCCAACTTTCTTCAACATTGTGCAATTGTTCACCAAGTTTATTCAGTGTAAGCACTGAAAATATATTCAGACAGCCTCCGTAACTTGGAACATGAGGCAATAGGTATATTATTAACTTTGTTTGAAAATAAATTATATCTACCTACCATATTGGATCAGGACGGAACTGGAAATGACGTAATTGCAAAAATATGTGAAACAAGAAAGTTTGCAAGTGGTAAAGGAAACAAAAATTCTTGTAATGCTGTTTTCCATACGAAAAAAAAAGAAACTAACCGAAATATTGCAACAATAGAAGAAGTTCAAAAGGAATGAATATCAATGAAAAGGAATAAAGTTAGATAAATTTCAACTGCAGAACTTAGATTGTTAAGTTAAAGTTGGATATCTAGAAGCCAACAACTTACCAAGAACATGAAGGTAAAGATTAAACATTTTCCAGATAAAGACAATAGGTATCTAACAGGGTACTTTGCTGACACCACAGACGTTTAACTGCATTTTTTTACATGTTACCATCACATAACATGTGATGTTATCATCACAGGGACTACAATTTTTTGCTAGGTGGATCTGCCCAAAATACCAGCCCCATTTTTTGTAGGGCTTTGTGGAAGGATTATTATGTTTTAGCGAAGCCCACCTGGCTGGTTACTGATCTCTCGCTTGAGTCAAACGCCAAATAACTCCTGTTCCGTTTGAGGACTTAAAGGCGCCAAATAACTCGTCGCGTTCCGATTGGAGACTTGAGAGCCAATTCTTCTCTTTTTCTCCTTCCCATTCTTCTTCTATCTACTTATCTTCAATCCTTAGGGTGCCTTGTAAAGAGAAAATAATAAGTTAACAATATTTTAACCCGATCAAATAAGCTATTTGGCAATATATTAAATTAGTATAGGCCATGCTTCGGTTCGAAAAAAATTTGCATACAATTGAAAAAAGCTGTACACGACACCTTTTTCTACGCAAATTCTGTTAACAAGAAAATATCTTTTTATTTTTTGTTATAATATTTAACCTTTGTCGCTTCTAAGATTCCATTCTTAACCACTAGGCTATCACCGCTTCCCACTAGGCTATCACGACTTCAAAACCAATAAATAAGTATATTCATTGCGTGTACTGAAAAAGGAAATAGTGTACTGTATTATATTACGATTGAATGAATACCTCCGGCTGAAAACCGGATATCTTTAGCAATAAAGGAAACCTTAAAGAGTTATAAATAATCTTTATGTGGAACATTCCCACTGTTTTGATGTTATATTGGTGATATTATAAAACATGTCTCAGAAATCAATTATTAAAATGGTTTTGTGGTTGATAAACGCTTTTTGTTAACATTCCAGATGGAATTTACGCCAAGTAAAGAGAATTTGATAGCCTGAATTTGAGATAAGAATTCAGCCTCCTACTCGGGGTTTCCGGGTTCGAATCTCAGGGCGCGCACTTCTGACTTTTCGATGTTACGTGAGTTTTTAGCGTTTAATGTCACTCGCTATATTGGTGAAGGAAAACATCGTGAGCGAACCTCCATGAGTTTGTAAAACTCAAAGGTGTGTGAATTCTGCTAATCTGCACTTGGCCAGCGTGGGGGACTATGGCCTTAGCCCGTACTCAATAGTGGGCCGTGGTGGGTTGAGATGATGATAAAGAATTGCATTATATGTATTATAATGAATATTGAGATTTTTGGTCAAGGAATTGATTAATTTTTTTGGTTTATTTTAGCGCGATTTTCTATTATTTTAGTAATTATTGGAATGACAGATACGAGCATCAGTATCAAAATTTGTTAATGTAATACTTGGAATAGTTAGTAATACAGAAATCAATGACATCATTTGTATATATACATATATTTATGAAAAATAGCAACAAGTTTCATAAAATGTAACGGTTAGCGTTAATTAAATTTATCTGTAGAAGAAATAAGACGATTGATGTTGGCCCTAAAACCGATATTTTAGGGCCAGTGCACTGGTGCCATTATTACAAACTCTGGCCAACTCATTACGCAGTCATACATAAATCAATGACGTCATTCGTATTTATCAAGAACAAGCCTATTTCATAAAATTTAGTGGTTAACGTTAGTACAATTTATCTGTGGAGGAAATCGGACCTTATAATAAATCTTGCTGATTTTCCTGACAAACCCGCCCATCTCTATTACTACCGAGACAATAAATCAATCTGGAAGGAAGGCCACTTGATGTATACGAAAATCACTTATCATCGTATGAATAATTCCGATTTTCTTGGTGTATTGAAAGGTTATAATTACTTTTGATGGGCTTTTGTGTTGGTTTTTATGGTGAGGGAAATATTGGTTAGTTCAATTTGTCTTACTAAATTATTATTGTTTGGTTATTAAGTTAAAACGGAGATAACCCAGTGGTTAAGTATTTGACCTCTTACTCGGAGGGTCCGGGTTCATTCCCAGGACGCGCACTTCTAACTTTTCGGAGATATGAGCGTTTTAAGCATTTAAATGTCACTTGCTATAACGGTGAAGGAAAATATCATGAGGAAACCTGCATTCCTGAAAGTTCTCCATATAGTTCTCAAAGGCGTGGAGTCCATCAGTCCGCACTTGGACAGCGTGGTGGACTATGGACTGTACTTGAGAGTGGAGACCCGAGCCCAGTAATGGATCAGTTAGTCAGTAGCAAAGATGATTATGTGTAGCTAGAATTCTCTGAGCTTCTTTAGGTAAGGAAAGACCTGTGTTCCTTAGGATCAACATAACGTTGAAGCCAAAATGACATGTATATTTTCTAATGTGAATTATTTTATTCTTTCTTCTTTTTCAACCACAACGCATCGGCTTTTAAGGTAACTAACTATTTAAATCGACTTATTTGTAAACTATTTCCAATTTCGAAAAACTATAAACATATTTATCCGATAAAATAAATGGAGCATAGTTGAAGACAAATCTAGGGACCCTAAGGGGCGTTTCAAAATTAATATTTATTTAGTGTACGATTCCAAGTTAAATTTTGATTTAATTTTCTTCATCAACATTTTAATTGTATGTAGTGTAATGACGTACTACTTGTATTGTACCATCTAATATTTTTTTCTCTTTCTTCTTTCTTCTCTCTTTCTTTCTTTATATGTATGTAGAATAAAATATCCCCAAAAGTATAGGTTCACAATATCTGCAGATTAAACAAAATTTCCCATATATTAAACAGTAAAACTGATGCATATTTTTAAGTAACATAACCCCAGCTCCAATCTCGCGTGGAGATAGCCCCGTGCTCGCATGTCATTTTGCATGAGACCATAAATCTCGTAGATTATGAATATGAGCCTCGGGAAATAGACCCAACTAAATAATTATTACGGTAACTTAGTAATACTTCTAACTTAAATAGATCTTTCTATGATTTTATGGGTATCATTTCTAAGTTTATCTTCAAAGTCATTCTCATTGCCTGCATATTACTGTCTAGATACTTTCTCTGTATCGAATTAGGTACCAAATGATTCGCTGTGCTAACATTTCTATATATCCATTCTGATATCCAATATATACTCATTCTGAGTAGTAATATCCAAGTTTGATCGTTGGTCTCTCGAACGAGGGGTTCCGGGGTTCAATTTCTGCCGCGTTGTAATTTTCAAAGTTATGTGCATGTCAAAGGTGTTTGATCCGGTGAAGGAAACATCGTGATGAAACCTGGACTCCTGAGACTTCTCCATAAAGGTCTCCAAAGTGTGTGAAGTCTACCAATACGCACTTGGGCATGTGCCCCTCATAATGTGAGTGGAGACCGTGCCCAGCAGTGGGGCAGAAATTTGATAATGATATCATCGTAAAATTTAAGAGTTTGTTTGAACACGCCAATCTCAGGAACTAATGGTCAGAATTGAAAAATCTTTTTTTGTTAGATAGCCCATTTATCGAAAATGGTTTCCGTGGGATCAGAAGTAAAAAATATAAATTTATATAACACAACAACTGTTGCAATTTCAGCTAATTTAACATATTTTAAGAAATAAAATTTCAAATCCGACTATAATTTACCGGAAAACTCAATTCTACTTCACCAAAAACATTAGAATATTAAAATTTATTCTACAAATACAGTGAGAGTTTATTTCATCCATTGTTCAACAGAGTGCACAGGGGAATATTGACTTAACTTCGAGTATCGTTGCCTGCCTCGATCAAAAACTGAACGTTCATATAAAAACACTGTTTTTGTCGCTGGTTATCAGGCAGGATCGCACTGATTTATATAATAATAAAATTGTACGTAGTTTAATAATAATAAAATTGTAACTAATAAGAAATATACTTGGTGTAAGTGTAAAAAAAATAGGATTAGAGTGAATAATTACTGGGGTTATACTCAGTTTAGTTCTTTGAAAGTAACATCCACGAGGAGGAAGCAGTGTCATAGATACCAGTGATATTATGTATGTGTAAAGTGTGATTGTATCGAGTAAACATCTTTATAGTAGGTCATTTAACGCCTTAAACAACGCGTTAAACCCAGCATAACGTGCACAGAGCCGCGTGCTCGCATGCCGTTTAGCATGCGCTCATAAATCCCACAGATAATACAGCGCGGTTATGAGCCGCCGGTAAATATACCAACTAAATAATAACGAGCTCCCGGTGAACTTTATGGTACAACGAGGGATATTGCAGTTCAGATGAAACTAAACACTGATGAGGTGGCCGTACCTGTTCTGGACTTGGCAAAAAAACACAGTGGACCCGCGGTAATCCGAATACTGCCTAATCCGGACCCCTTGTATTCCGACATGCTTATTACATAATTTGGTAACATTTGATAGTGTTAACCTGTTATGGATTTGACGAAAGACTATTGTGGATCAGCAGTAATTCGGACACTGTCTAATCCGGAATCTTTGTTATCCGATACGCCTATTACATGTCTTGTAATATCGAAGTCGTTATCGTTTAGGCAACAACCGTTAAGCGGTGTTGGAGGCCTTCGGACATCAATCCGCATTGGAAAAGGGTGGTTGAGAATGCTCTAGGCCACCTAGGGATGGGGAGCGACCCGTGCTCAGTAGTAATACATCAAAAAACCTACTAAGAACTCTGCTATCGACACAAAATGTCAAAAATCCGATAAGAATATTAAAAAAACTATCCCAGATAACATTAAAATATCAGATAATAACTGATTGATTCTTTATCAAGCTTTGTTGCAATGTGAAACTCATTTGCTTCGCCTGTAGCTACCATACAGTTGAAAGCAAGTATATCTATAATTATATATTTATATATATAAAATAATCTATCTCTAACGATAAAATGTATTTTATCATCTTTATCTTGGTGGCGATAAAAAGTAGTCTATAATGTAATTCAGACTGTAATCTATCTATATGCCAAATTTCAT
>DWJZ01003934.1:0-16140 GCA_018249125.1 Asbolis capucinus | reverse complement strand
CTTAGCGTGATTATATATAATAAATAACTTCCTCGATAAATGGGCTATCTAACACTGAAAGAATTTTTTAAATCGGACCAGTAGTTCCTGATATTAGCGCGTTCAAGCAAACAAACAAATTCTTCAGTTTTTTAGTATTAAATATAGATTTAGTGTTAGTGAAGTTGTGTAGGGATAATTAAATTTAGTTTTAATACATTACTAATAAATATTAGAGGGTTGGAGAAATACTATAAAACAATCTAACCCCTACCCTGTAGTCCTCTACATTTTTCTATCTATCGTCCATATGATATTTGTGCCTGAGATCTGTTTGTTTTATGACTTCATCTCTTTCTGTGACTTCAAAAAGGGAGTCTATAACTTTTTTGCAAGCAACGCGTTGCTCCCACCCTCGGAGTTCCTTATGTCAGTGTACACACCAATAGATACATTTTTGTTTGACTGAACTAAGTTTTTTTATGAATAAAATTACCAAAAAAAATATAATAATTGAATAATAATAATTTATATTGCAATATAGTCATAAATACATTTTTTTTTATTTTTGGCTTAATTTTTAATTATGCCAGCCAGAAATAAGACATTTGAAATAGTTTCTGTAGCATATAACATAAATGCAAAGTAATTTATGTTAAAGTCAAACGGTTTATTTTCTATAGGTATTTTAAATACACTTTTGAACGTAAATTTTTTGGAATCTACCACAGTTTCGGAAAGGTGCCATAATAAAGAGAAGAAACGGCGAATGAAACTCCTTGTACACAAAATATACTATTTTAAAGTTTTGTTTGAATTTTAGACATATGTGGAGAAAAATATACAGAGGGAATGATATTGATTATATTGAGATAAAGACTGAAGGGGGCATGACGGCCGAATCGGATAGACGCAAATATGATTACAGGTATACTCTAACTTTTATTTCTTTGTTATATATTTATTTAATTATTATTTCTTATATTATGTGGTGTTGTTTTTAATGGCTTGTTACATGAAATAATACTACATACATATTTTACAAAAAAAACTATAGTAAAAACTGTATTTTTTATTAACTTTTTTCAGAGTCGTACAAAGTAAAAATGGCGTGGAAATAGACATGAGAGGTCGCTGCAGCGCCGGACAGAAGGTCCTCGCCTGCCTCATCATCAGACTGGCGCTAGCGGAGACCTTCAGCTCCAGGTCAGGAGATAAATATCTGATGACCCTCTACTGAACACGGGTCTGTCTTCATACTGAGGAGGCCTAAAGTATTATCCACCACGCTTCACCAGTGTATGTTAATGGCTAACCAAGTGTCGGAAAGTTTTATGTCATCGGAAAGCCTCCAACATGGCTTAACAATTGCTATCTAACAATAATAAACGGGACTAACGGCCTTTATGTGTCTCCAGAAGCACGGAACGCTCTTGCAATTATTGCCACTAGCGGTCACCTAAACTCCAACTGACCGCGCCCGCCGTTGCTTAACTTTTTCGATCAATTATAATCGAAACAAACTGTTGAACTATGAATCATTCTTTCTCCATTACCCAAATGTGACTGTCAAATTTCATTCAGAACCGGTCAATAATTTCGCGAAAGAGATACTAACATTCGTCCCCACAATCTTTTGCATTCATATTAATTTTGTTAGTAAACATATTTTTAAATTTTCAGATTCGGTATCCTGGCTCTGGATGAACCAACGACCAATTTGGATGAGGAGAACGTGAAAAGTCTCTGCTCAGCGCTGGGGGAGATCGTACAAGAGAGAATGACGCAAAGGAACTTCATGTTCATCATCATCACCCACGATAGGGAGTTCATCGAATCACTCGGAAACATCGATAAAGTCTCACATTACTATGAAGTGTCTAGAAATGATGATGGGAAATCTCGTGTGAAGAAAATAAGATTTTCCTAATGGTTGATATGATCGAGAGTTATAACCATTCCTTGTTGCTGTCTCGATTAGATAAGAAGGCGGTGCCTTACTTTGTTTAAGAATTACGTAATTTTTCTAGAAAGAATAATTTTTTCGTATAAACTGTTGGTTTGTTTTATTTTTTGTTACTAATCTTTTTTGTTTTGGTCTCATTTATTATCAGGAACCTCGCTGCTTACATTATACGATACAGCGCCATCTTTTGACATATTAAAGATACTAAATTGTTTGAAGTCATAGCTCGCTTTTGCCCGCGACTAGGTCCGTTTGAAAAAACTATCTCTAATTGTACCCCACGAGGGACTAAATTTAAAAAAACGTAAACTTATATAACAAAATAAAATATTTGATTAATGATAGAGAATTTTAACATCCTCACACAAATTTTCATATAGTATTTCATCCATTAGTGTTATTTGGGAATAAAAGGTACAAAGTCTATATTATTTTTCAAGCTAGTCTATTTACTTACTAAATATCATCACAATTGTTTAAGCATGAAAACGCGACAGGAAGTTACTTTCGCATTTATAACAGTAGGGATTGCCAAAATAATACAATAGCAAAATAGTAACAAACATTTTATTACATTAAACATAAAATAATATTAATAAATAATACTAGCCCATTACTAATCCCGTTATAACATTAAGAGGCTTCGATATTTCAATTTGATTAACAAGTAATATCTTACTTTCCTGCAAATTTGTCAGCGTAACACCTAAGAGTTCTGCTATTTGTATCGGAGGGAATGATTGTGACAAACATTTAGTGATATACGGCACTAAGTCTTCTGAAAAACACACACACAAAGACACAAAATTCTGCCTCTCGATATCAGTAAACGCTTGCTGCTCCTTATGATAGAAAGAGATCAAAATCTGGACCGCTTTCTCAAAGGACTTTCTAAATTTATTGTAAACATCTTTAACTATATTTAACGGTGCTGTTACTCTTAAGGAATTCAAAGCAGTGAGCAATCCGTTACAGTATTCTGCTAACGGATAATAGTCCAGCAAGTTTTCCGGAGGACCGGAGGGCATGTTCTCATTAACAGGTCTCGGTACATTCTTGATAGTGGACACTTTGTATGTTCTCATTTGCATTTCGAACTGGTTATCTACCTTTTCCAACCCATGGTGGAACTGTGTGAGTACATTGTTCCGGAATAGTGGTGTTAGGACACATCTCAAGTCCGCTCCAACTCTACCAAATGAGAGACAGAGATACATGCATTGGTTAAGAAGTGATTCGAAGCTTGATTCATCTTCTCTTAATAGATCTTGATTCAATATTTGTGTCAGCACTTCCACCTGTAAAGGTATACACAAACTAAGTTGATGTATTACAATATTAAATTACCTAAGATATTACTAATATCGAATTGAAACCTAAAGAAAGGGACAATTTGAGGCGAATTTGATCTGAAAGTACTAAGCCGATTTGTAATTTTTTTTCCATTAGAATCCTACATTATCCGTGATAAACATAGACTATAAAATGTTTAAAAAAATGTTAGGGAGCCGTAAGGAAACTTCGATAAAGTAACCCAATGTAAAGAAAACATCGAAAAAATCTATTGACAATACAGCAAACTTATGTACTATTCTTCCCGAAGCAAAGTAAGCAGATTCTTATCAAATAAAAGTTGATGAAATCTGGTAGACCTATGTAATTGCTGGAAAAAATAACGTTAACTAAAAAGTTACGTTCTCACAGAAATCAAATATTAAAATTACACCCCACAAAGACAGACACACACGCATGCACATATAAACACATATCAACACTTAGGTAATCAAAATTCTTCGAAGTTGTCGAACAAAATAACACTTTATTATTTTGTTTAAGTTGGTCATTCTAAGTGACTATGTATGCTTAGTAGAAATAAAAATTCTATAAACCGAAAAAAAATTGAACATTTGTCAAAATTACCTTTTGCTTCAGCCAACATGACAAAGCACTAGTTCCGCTGAGTTCATCGTCTCTCACTTTGGAGTCTTGGGCATCCGATAAGAATATTGATTTATGTTGTGTTAGAACATTAAAGATATGTATCCTATGTAGTTCTACAATCCTTCGTAACAGTTTTTCAGATGCTGAAATAATAATAGGATTTAATTTTTCCCACACTTAAACACCCATGACCGAAGAATAAATATTTATATGTCCACCACATATACCACATGAAAATTATACAGGAACGTTAAGAAGAGATATAGCTGCAGTGGATGCAGTGAAAAGGGTTCTAATTCTAGCATTGACATATAGTGGGTACTAAAACGTACATTCTGTATTCTTGGCATCATCAATAGCTTTATCAAACCACGCATTCCTCGCCTTTAAAAAATGTAAATGGAGACCGTCTGCTGGTACTGCATTACTGCCTTTATTTCCTATTAAATGCATCTGGCTGTGTTCATCATCTGTTGACCTGAACACTGTGTTAGCACGCCTTAGGTATCCTAGAATCTAGAAAGAAATTATTATACCTTAGTTATGATTCAGTCTAACGTAAGAATTTTAAATATATTGTAGTCTTTGGTAATGCTAAGAATTTATATCTGAAAATGTTTGAACGCTTCCCATTTTATTCCTTTCTGTCATGCACCATAAAATTTCATCCTTCCTTCTACACTTACTATTCTTTCATCACACAATACATCTATCCTATGATTATCCATCCTATTTCCCTTCATCCATTCACATCCCTTATCCATTTTTCTTGTCACATGTGCTTCCTTTTGACTCATGACATGACAACATTAATAAGGTAAATTGAAGCTGACTAAAAAAAAATTAAAACCTGGAGACACTGCGGCAGTGGCAAATCATAGCGTAGTTGATTGAATAAATGATAGAGAGTTTCAAACCAAAGGGTCATTATTTCTGACGTGGTATTCTGAAAGAGAAAAAGTTTTAAGAATTTTGTTTTCATTCTCTTGTTGCACTGTTATAAGCTTAGCTCTTAAAAATATTCTCTATTAACATGGACCCCGTAGATCACAACAAGCAAGAAGAAAGCAGCTTATACATAGGCATTAACCCATTGATGGCCCACTGATGAGCAAAGGTATCTCCGCATACTGAGGAGGCCTTGAGTATACTCCAACACACTGCTCCTATACGAATTTGTGGAAAGGTTAGTGGCCAACACAAGTGTAAATTTTTTTTATGTCTACTGAAAGCCTCCAACATGGCTTAATTTCTATTTAACAATAAAAACCAGTACCGACAGCTTTACGTATGCTATGAAGCACGGAAGAATATGGCAGAATGTTTTGCCCCTCGTTGGTCACCCATCCTCCTACCAATAGTGCCTGTTATTGCTTAACTTTTTCAATTGCCTACAATTGAAACAATTGGTCGGGCTATAAACACCTTGACTACTACATTACTGTGCCATTAAAAATATATTTTATCACTACTATTCAATATATTCTATTACTGCCTGGAATAGCATGATAAAGTATTCTCTAGACTTCCTCAGTTACATACTTCCACAGAAGTGCCTCTGATTCAGTTGTATGCCATTCATTTTTGAACTTGCAAGCCTTAACTGGGAATTACTCACCTGGACTATAGGTATTTCAGCATACCTCTTAGACAAGTTACGCACAAATGTGAATATATCTAATGCACTCTCATAGTCCTCAGCATTAAGAGCCTCCCGCATCAGGGACGGTAGTTCTAGTAATTCAAGAAGCTTATCACTTTGATTGCGAACACTGCTGAATCGCCTGTAATAAATTTATTTATATTAATATATTTAATCTATTACTGTATTATCAAAAGTCAATTTATTTCGAGTACCTACAATTTGTAATGCACTTATGAAAAATAGGTGCATTTAAATAATGAATAAATAAATAAATGAGAAGAAATGGCATAGGAAAGAACTAGTACTCTCCTATTATAATTTAGTAGCTTCCGCCCACGATTTTGGAATAGAGTAAAATACTCATTTACAAATACAATGTGATAAATGAAGAACCACTCTACTGATTTTGTGTAAACTTCACATAAACCATCTACTAAATAGTCCAAACAAAACCTAAACATTGGGTTTAGATAGGTGAGCCCGCTCTTAAGTTATCAAATTAAAACAAAAAGTGGCATTGAGTTTTATATATATAGATAATATACTAATAGTAATCTTTATGAAATGAACTTCACAGTTAATAAGGTCATGGTTGCATGACTAAGTTAAAAGATTGTAAGAACCCCCCACCTATCCAGATTAGAGCATGATGGTAAAATATGCTCTAGGCTTCCTCAGTTATAAGGAGAGCTCCATGTTCATTAGTAAGACTAAATAAAGACTTTTCACATTACAATAATTAAAAAAAAGATTTTTAAATTTATAATTATCTAAATCATTTCAGGTTACCTCTTGATTACTAAGACTCTTTATATATTGTCCCTAATCCAATATAATTAATATTGAGTTAAAAAAACTGAGATTTATGTTTAGGTTGTAAAAATAAACTTTACATACTTTTTCTCCTGAATAATATTTCCAGCCATTTGAGAGAACCTCTCACACTCTTCAACAAAATTAGGCATTGTCTCCAAAAACGTAGCCACAGAGTCTTTCGATTTCCCTAAATCTTTCATGATTGTCCGAGAGATCTCTGCAGTTTCGACAAATGTTTTGTAGTTTGTAAATGCAAGATCTTGCGTCTGTTCTGTGAGATGTCCCATTTCTTCACTCAGTCTTTCTGGCTCTTTGCGAATATGTTCCCAGTTTTGAGATCCCAACTTTTTAATGTAATCGGTAACATCACCGAAATAATCTGCGTTTTCTGGTAAAGTAAAATTCACAACTTGAAATAATGTCAAATATTAACGTTTGTTAGAAAATGTTATTCTAACAAATACTAATTTCGTAGGGTTTTTCTACTTGACATACATAATAAATGTAATATTAAGAAGTTATGATACCTGTATTTGAATTTGGAAATAAAAGTTGGCATAGTTCTTTCAGCTCCGTTGCCATTCTTGAATTACTATACAAAGGATAATTTATACCAAAGGTATTGTTTTTATCGTTATAATATTACTGAATAAAATATAAAGTTTTATTTAATTTTTGTCTAATATTTTCAACAACATTCAATCAACAACTGTACAAACACGTCAGTCATAAGTGCCATAAGTGGTACTATACTACTGTCAAATGTGGCAGTAGCAAAGTATATGTTTCACAGACTATCTCCGTCCCCATAGATAGAAAAGGAAAGAGCAGTCAGGCCGTCATAGTCATCGTACAGCAATATAGCATATAGTCTGTAGCTTTAATGAATATTGTATATATCTGTGGTCTTCCAATGAAAAGAAATAATTTTAGAAACAGTAATTGCAAGATAGCCATTTGCATAATAACCAAAAATCAAAATAATTAGACTGAAAGAGCACAAAAAGTTAAGTTTTGTAAATGCCTATCCACAACAACCAAAATTCGGTGAGATAAAAGACCATCAGATGATAACCTTAGCTTACTTTGTTGTATTCCCTTTTGTAAACTTCACTGACTAAGTTCTGTGATTGCGTCATGTAAACGTATAGATATAGGACGTGGGTCTGATTACGAGTAAATCAATTGAATACGCATTGAAATAGTAAGGTTTTATTTAACATTTTAGTTCAATTTAAATTGTTGAGGTTGTCCAAGTTTGTTTAGATCGCATAACCTTTCTTTTGTTTGACATATAACCTAATATTCATTTTCAAGTCTTAAAACTTGACACCATTTTTGTTTCGCCTCTACATTTATTTTTACCGTTTGTCTTTCTTGCAAACGGTTCGAAGGATAAAAACGAAATTAATGTAATTATGTAATTGTTACCAATTACTGTAAATGATGTTTATGTTAATTAAAGGTTATGTTGATGTTTTGATTTGGATGAAGTAAGATGCATAGGGAGTTATTGACAGGAATATAATTTGTGAATTTTAGCTGAATTTCGATTATGTAGTGAATTCAAATTGATTTAACGTATGTGTCTAGAAAAAACTGTGAGAGTTATCTGAAATTTATTAAGTTAAATATCTCTGTCTAAAAATATATCACATACATTATGGTATTCACTAGTCTTTGTTAACTACATGCTATATAAATTAATCTTTTGGTCTGTGTTTAATGTATAAGTGTGGACAAGACATGAATAAGTGACTTTACAATGCGCAACCAATATTCACTTAGTTTGCAAAGTGAAGAATGAAACACACAGAGCTACATGCTATGTACATAGAGCATATTGGTATATGATGGTTGAAATGTAATTGTACATAAGAATGGAGGGTGACGGTGAAGAATTCAGTCTTCATTGGGGGGAGGAGGTGGAAGTGAAGGTAACTTATATTATTTTACTTGTATTACAACTATAATAACTCATATATAATAATCAGTTTTATATTTGTTTGTGGTAAATGCCCTAGTTTAATATGTCCATACTAAAGATTATATTAATAGGGATGTTGACATGTAACCAATTCGTATAGAGTTGTGTCCTACGTCATAAAGACATTTTTTTAATACCTAAAATAACATTATCAAGTTGATGTTTTAATTTAAATTAAATTCAAATATTTTATGCTGTGCCCACTATGACATGACTGCGAACACCAAGCACTGTGCGACAACATCACTGACTAGTAAACATGTGATATTTCTGTCTTATCCGTAGGACACAACATAGGGTACAAATTCAATGAAAATCAACTAACTTGACAGGATGTGAGATTCATTTACTGGCTTATGATGTAACCAAAGACACATGATAGTTTGAAGTGCTTTAGTATGGATAATGAAAACTTTATTTTAGTATTTTCCTTGTTAGAATATATTTCGATTAAATGTAATGTTTGTATTGATATGAGGTCTATCTATAAAATAGGAGTTATTTATTCAACATCCCTATAAGTAATTTTATCTATATATATAAAATGCTTTGTGCTGACTAACTGACTGGGAGATCAATGCACAGCCTAAACCCCCAATCATAAAGACCTGAAATTTTATAGCTGTGTTCTTTGTATGATGTAGACATCCAATAAGAACGGATTTTACGAGATTTTACCCCTAAAGGGGTGTAAAATAGGAGCAAAGTTGGTAATGGACAACATGATTCCTTAGTCAAATGTGCTTAAAATTTTGCATCAACATTCTTTAACAAAATTGATGGCACAAGTGTTTCATACCTTGTCTATACTCATATGCCTAAAGGGGTTAAAAAGGGGTAGAAAGTAATCTATATTATAATAAAACTCAAAGTGCATTTTTCCAGTTCATTGAATATTTTTTCAAAATTTTGATGAAAGGGGACTGGATAATATCGAGATAGAGCATGAAAATATATTTTTTGGAATTATTGTCTGTCTGTCTGAACACGCATCATGTAAAAATCCGCCAACAGATTTCAATGAAACTTTTTAACATTTAGGATTTACTTTATATTCCGAATAATTTCCGGGTTTGCCTTGAATAGGAGAAGAAAGTTTGTATAGGAGTTTTCTTAAATGTCAACCAATTCGGGATAAAAGTTAGTATGGGATTCTTGGTCCGCTGGTAATAAAAAAACAATGTATGTGTGTAAGCAAACCTGCAGGTACATTACCGCCACTCAATGAGATTTGCTTCACAGTAACAAATATCAAATAAGGCCCAAAAATATTATAGCCGAATATGGACTTTAATATATACACATAATTATATTCCTTTTTTATGTTAAGTCCACCCATTTTAACAATTCCAATAAGGGGTTACATAAGCAGTTAATTAACGACAACAACAAATTTTCTTTATCGTACACAATAATTTAAATTAATTTGTAAAATCTAATGAAATGAAAATGTACCAGTGCCATCTTTTATGTTTAACCGAAACAGTTTATGCTAAGCTTGACATTTCACTGCACAGAAGCAATTCTCAGTTTAAAGAGTTTTTTTTTTCTTTACTATGTTACTTGTTTGCGTTTCTTGGGATGAATCAAACTTATACCTCTATCAAATCTCTGTATCAATTTACCTTCTCTAAAATACTTGGTTTAGTAGTATGGCTTGTAGTTTAAATTGGTTTTGTAGCAACCTCCAACGTATCTGCAATGCTAATCTTTTTTAAGTGCTTTTCTAGTAGATACATGTGATACATTTTTGACACTTATGGTGGATGTCATAGTTTAATACTTCTGTTTTCTGATTAAACCCCCTGCATCTGTTATTTCTTCTCTCCCCGACATAATATTAATTTAATATACTAAATATACTTAGAGTTTAAGTTTTTACCTCCTCTATGTACTCTTCAAACCCTTTTTTATTTTGTTTATTTTTTTCCACTCTTTTAGAATTCTGGCGGTGTAGTCGCATCTGAAGTGATATGTGCCATTGATAATGTCCAATCTGTATCATACTCAAACATGGTATGCATTTTTTATTGAATTATTTTGACTGTTTTAATTTACTGTTATTTATTACAACTATTCTCGGATCCATATGTATATTATATTGTGATAATATAACTTTTTTTTTACCAGGGGTGAGCAATCCGCGGCCCTTTGAGCATTTTAAATTAGATTTTTTATGCTTAGAAAGTCAAACACTGTGTCAAAACATAAAATAACACAACATAAAAATTTTGATACAAAAATTGAGCAAATATATATGAACTTTACATAATAGTTCTAAAAAGTTAAATATATTTGGTTATATATTAATAATAATAATCTATGTGCGGCCCTCTAGCAAAAATCAAATTTAAAATTGGCCCTATAATTCAAAAGGTTGGCCTCTGGCTTATACAACTACAATATGGCAAATTTTATCTCTTAAAATATAATTGTATTCATATTTTAAACATTTACATGTAAAAATGATAAACTTCTATAAAACTATAGGAATAAAATTTATTTTTAGTTGTCAGTGTTTAGTTTTTTTATTTATTACGTACAAGCTAAATAATTTATATATTTTTCTAATTAGTTACTAAATTTGCCGTGCGTAATTATAAGAAGCTACGTAATAAACAGAAAACAAAACTGTTTATGGAATTAAAAAGAATTAAGGAAATTTTTCATTTAAGCTAATGTCTAGGTTCTAGGGAATTATGTTGCAAAAACAGCTCATATTATATCTGTTCATAGTTAAATACAATAAGTTTTATTATAATTTTTAAACTCTATAATTTTGAATACTTACATAATTGGTTTATTATCTTTTAAAACTAAACTTGAAATCAAAATATGATGCCCATTTTTTTTCTCCAGACCTCGGAAGAAATAATAGCAGACACAGACCAAATGGCTGCGGAGAACCTTATGTACTTATCACAAGATGTAGTCAGTTACGCAGACGCAGCCGAGCTGGCTGATGATCTGAAGGTGGAATGTGTGACGGAAGAAGTCATTACTGATGATTGGGTTTTGCCGGTCGGACAAGAGAGGTATATTCCAACATATATTTTTATTTTTGTAATATGTTATTTATCTAAAATGGTATAATGTAAAAAAAAAAAATTTTAATTATTAGTGACTAGAAGTTGCCTTCGCTTCGCTTCGGAAGTACCAGTTACCACAAAAAAGTAGTTATTGTCACATTACTGTAACAGTTAGACATATGGTATCGCGGACTTATCTGTAGATAAGGATATCCTCTGTAAACTGTAGTACATCATGTTGCTCTATTGTCAATAATTACCGCAGCGTACGCGATATAAGGATTTTTTTCACACGTTGGGTGAAATTATCCAATTTTTTTCACGCGGCTCCCTATTTTTTCTATTATAGCCTGTGTTCATCAGGGATAATGAAGGATTCTAATGGTAAAAGATTTTTTTAAATCGGTCCAGTAGTTTCGGAGCATATTCAATACAAACAAACAAATAAATCTTTCCTATTTATAATATTAGTGTAGATTGGTTACCTGTGCCTAATTTAGGTCCAAGTTTTTTTAATCCTACTAATTTTATAAATGCGTAAGTTTGTGAGTATATATGGATGAATATCTGTTACCCCTACACACAAAACTACTGATTTGATCAGGATGAAACTTTGTATAAATATTAGGCTATTTTTACCACCCAAGCGGCTGAAGTCGAGTAGAGAAGAACTACTCTAAAGTTAGTAAAAAAATTGTATTTTCATGAAATAAAAAAATCCTGATAGCATTACAAGATTTTCATGTGAACTATCTAAGTGCATTTGTGCACTCTATAAAAAGTGAACAGATTAGAATAAAAAGAACCGATAATGCTTGACTACAATCCCACCTGATGGTAAGTGGCCATGTAGTCTTAGATGGTAAAGCATTAACTTAAAAGAAGCCTATCCACTCTTGTTTTGAAGACACCTACATTATAATTGAGCGGAGCACAGACGATGACAACTTATTCTATAATAATTTGACAGGCCGGGTGTTCTAGTTGTTAGCGAACCTGACTGCTATACCGAAGGTCGTGGGTACTATTCCCACCCAGGTCAAACTTTTCTGTGATGAGCAGGAAGGTTTGTTTTGTGTGTCTGGGTGTAAATATCTATATAAGTATGTTTTAAAAAATATATATGAATGTTTATCAGTTATCTGATCACTATAGTACAAGCTAACGCTTAGTTTGGGGTTAGATGGCGGTGTGTGAGTTGTCCAAAGGCATTTTATTTAAAATTATTATTATAAAGAATATTTTTCGACATGTGGTACATCAATTTAACATCCAAACTAACAATGATATTCAGAGCGATACAAACTGACGGACGAACAAGTGTCCTTAATGCAATAAATGTTTAAGTTAATCCTTCTCCCTCTCTTGAACACGTGTTGCGTTTACACGAGGGTAGCTACCCTTCGTTTTATCTTTGAAGACCGGACATTTTTTGTCATCATATTTTATGATGGGAAAAAAATATTCTTATGTTACGATGGAAATTATTTCAATGTGGGTGCGGTGAGAGTGCGCGTGTGTGCGTGTGTTTATGTATGCGTGTCAGTGTGTATGTGTGTGAGTGTAAACGAAAGCGGGTGTTCCTGAGAATTCCCTGTAAGGTTCACGAAGGTGTATAAGCTCTACCAATCTGCACTTTTCCAATGTAGACTGTGGTCTGTAACCCTTGTGGGTCCCAACAGTGTTTCCAGCATGTCCCAGGGCCCAGCAATGGGATAGTTTTAGAATGCAATCATTCAGTACTAGATTAGGTATCCATTCCTTCGTCGTAAACACACCGTCGCGCTATACAAGCGTTTCGCCTCGTCCTTCATCATTCGTACTGCAAATGAATGGAATAAGTTGCCCGCGTCGGTATACCTATTTTATTATAACTTATATGTTTTTAAGTGTGAATAGGCTTTTATTAAGTTAGTGTGCTTTACTATCGAAAACTACGCCACCACTTACCATCAGGTGGTTTCGTAGACAAGCGCTAACTTATTAAACATAACAAAAGAAGTAATTTGCTATTAACAGCAGTCAAATTGCCAAACATACAAACATATAAAATGCATGATAGTGTGTGTAGTGCATTTATTTTCTAATTTAATGTATTTGTAATACCATTTTATATGAAATAGGTTTCTGCACAGCTTCTCCGTGTAAAGTTAAACTGTGCTAAATTTCATCGTTCACGTAATTAACGTAGGTATGGGTACAACGTTTTTGCTCCACATCCACATTTGATAAGTACGTAAAACGTAACTCTTTAGATTAATTCATAGGTTACGCTCTTATTCTACATGAAGGATCTGTATTTCTATGTTATCTGTATGTCTTAATTATCTGTGCGGAGTGTACGTAGATGAATGATATAGTGGAGAGTGACCGGTATCGAATGATGATTGAATGTTGTCGAATGAAAGATGGAGTTTGGAGAACTGATGAGTGACCGGATCATAAGAGGTGGGGATAAAGAGTGATGATCGATTGATATGGAAGCCGATTGGATGTTAACGAATGAAGAAAGACCGGATGATTAGAAGTAGGGGTGAAGAGTGAGTGATGATTGAAAATTAGGCAATCTGATTAGATGCCCATGAATGATGAGGAAAGACCGGGATGGTATAAGGTGGGGGTGGGAAGACGGTCTATTTGCTCTCGACTGCCAAAGTGTCTGGTTTACTATGAACCCTGAGACTGAAAGATTGCGTCCTGTTAATATTGTTTGTCGGAAAAGAAATAAAATTATTCCATTACTGCCGTTGTTGCCTTATCACTTACCCCCCAATCTCACATACATAAGGGCTTAACTCTAAAGAGTAAATCATAAGACTCGCCCTTGTACGGGAATCAATAGAGGCGTAACTCTATAGTTATTATGACTACCACCGCTCTATATACATAGGTACAAAATATAAACACCCTTACACGAAATATGTAGATACAAAATATAAACACCCTTATACGATATAGATACAAAATATAAACACCCTTTACGACGTAACCTTTTAACTTATCATTCATTCATTCCTTCATTCCTTCTACCATCAATCAACTTGCTGTAGTAATCCATTTCGAGGAGAAATAATTTCTTTTTGAGATGGGTAATAATAAACAGGGATGTTACAGAGCTTCGGATACGAAAACGATCAAACTAATATCCGATAATGTGTTTGTAATCGACTCTCATATAAAAAAGTTCCAAAAAATTTCGGAGGGTTTATACGTCAAAATCAATATATTAGATATTTAAATTTGACTTTTATAATTTCTTCAATGTTATCCTAACATCCACGTCTTTCGGGTGGCATAAAAACTTTCGACGCTTGAATTGGCCACTAACCCCTGCAATAATCCAGGCTGCAACGTGGTGGAGTATAGTCTAGACCTCCTCGGCAGTGGACCAGCGGCCAGACTATGCCCACTTCTGAATACACTAATAGACTAAACTAGGGTCCCTCCGCGGCTCCGCTCACGTGTTCCCAATATTGATAAAAAGTAGCCTATGTCACTCTCCATCAAATATCTCCACAAATATCTACACAAAACAAAGTTTATTAAAATTATTTAAAAACACAACTTTTAATTACAGATGCAAAGAAACACACAAATCTTCGTAACTGTATTGTTAACCGTTGAGGAGTTCCCTTGTTTGGAGCTAATCCTGAACGTAGTATCAGGTCATGCCTGTCATAAAAATGCATAGTCCTCAGAATGACAACTCTATAAGAGGAAGTGGGTCTTATTAGGCTAGCAAGAATTGACCCGTAACAAATATACTAACATACGAAAATACACTGCAGGTTAAATAAAAGCTTGCAAAACACGTCAATCCATCGTTCTATTTCGATCTGAAAGACAGACATTTGAACACACAATCATATTTATAATATTAATATTGTTAACCTTTCAGTAAATAATTGTTGAACCCACCCAGCGGTGAAACAAAATGCACGGATACTCATCTTATCGTAAATGTAAAAGTTTTTCTGCGCTATGCAGCGTTTAGCCAAGTTTACAAACTTTAATTACTTGTAAGTACATCTCATCTGGTCCCTCAATAAATGTATGTAAATATTTTAAAAATCCATTCCATACATGTTTTTTATTCCCCTGAGTATCCACGCAAGCCCACCTCTCTATAACTCTCACTCTCATGATGACAGTTTGTAATATTCATTCATGTACAGCTTACTAACCTAGAAATAGCTCGATATTAGTCCAGGGACACCAGTATATGTTTTTAAAATTATTACAATAAAGCTAATTTTTCGTGAGTTGCTTTTGGATGAGACTCCCAACCTATTCTTTTATAAAAATGCTCGATGGTTGCTAATAGAGATAGCAAGCAAATAATGTCTACGGTACCACAGAAAACAATACGATACGGTACGGCACGACGCTGTGCGACGCGGTGCGACGCGGTTCGACACGACGCGATGCAATATGATGCGATATATACAATATACTTTATTTTTTATTGCACACATAGAGAATAAATAAGTAAATAAAAAAATAAAACATAATGGACGATCTTATCGCTTTAATAGTGATTTCTTCCAGACAACTGCGTGGTGGTCAAGTAGAGGTGAAACTATAAAGTATATAAACTGGTCCACACAATTTGTACGGCAATGTGATCGTTAAGTTACGTTAATATTAATTAAACAACAGTAACAAAACAATTCCATCATAAGCTGCCATTACATCAAAAACTTTAAGTTGGTATTATAAAATATTTTACATCCTACCAACATTTTAATAAAATATTTGAACAGATGTGCATAGTGAT
>DWJZ01003933.1:0-16140 GCA_018249125.1 Asbolis capucinus | reverse complement strand
GCTATTGAAAGTGGAGAACAAACGAGGGGTAATGAAGAAGAGGAAGTGAGGGTGGAAAAGGGGGGGGATCCCACGCAGACATACCCACGAGAAAAAGCTAGTACCAATAAGTCGGTGTCTCACAGTAATGAATCATTCTTGAACTAAATATCGAATTTACCGAACATCCAATAAAACGATTTATAACAAAATAACCGCAAACACGCAAAAGTTGACGATTTCAAAAGATTTGAAAAACGAAATTATTATATTATACAAAATTTTATACGGGTAAACATAGGTCAACGAACGATGTATTTTAGTTTTCTAGTTACGCATTGGAGCGCCACCGCGCTGCTCGGATACGGATTGGTGGAGGGGTCAGTGGCAATCCCAAGTGTCGGGGGTCGCCCGTAGGCCTCCGACAGGGCTTAACGATTACTATCTTACGACAACAACCGGCTTTACATGCCTGCTTGCTTGCTTACGTGCTTGAAACATAGAAGCGGTCATGAAATTGTGCTACTAGCGGTCCCTTCCTCCAACCGACCGCGTCCGCGGATGCATAACTATTTCGATCGGTTACAATCGAAACAAGTCGCCGGGCTATTAACGTTTCAACATTATATACTCTTATTCAAATTAGGAACATTTATAATAATTCTTTGTACTCATCTCAGTAATTATCCGAGAGAGTCCTTTAGAACAGTAACAGAAGCGGGCATCGAAGACTCACCTGTAAAGGAATCACCCAGGCGTAAGATTCTCTCTCTAAATGAGGTTTTCAATCTTGAGCTACATCTCTTATAATTTCTAAGTGCCTGGTATTAATTAGGTCTTATTAATGAAATTAATACAAATACAAACTTTTCAAAAAATATGACCTGTGTATCAATTATTTTATGACTACTGACACGGATTTAAAATTATTATTTTTTCCACAAAGTACTTTATTATAACAGATGGAATTTAGGAATAAAATTAAAAAAAAATACATCTCACGTACCTAAATATCATTCTCACCTAATATGCAAGTCTGTGAGCATGGATGGCTTAAAATATGTTTGTTCCTCCTTCACACAAAAACTACTGAACAAATTTTGATGAAATTGAGCTACAATCTATTTGGCTGGAATTCAGAATATCAGTATATTCATAAGATAGACGTATATGTTTAAAAGTAAAAAATTGGCGACGGCGTTTGGTCGCTACAATAACACAGAAACATACATACATACATACATGACTCTCACACAGCCTCTTTTGAGTCGCGCAGTTGGCTAAACATATAATTACAGATAAAATAAGTGTGTTTACTTATGTACGCTTGTAAGAAGTTAAACTTCTTTTTGGCAATAATATTTTCTCTCTAAAAAAATATCTTACGCGTTATCCTGCGTTTGCAGAAAAACGACACTAGTAATAGAAATATTGACTAGCTAACTTCAAGATGTAGGGTTTTTGTCAGTGTGCGCGTATTGCAAAAACTAAAATGTTGATTAGCTTACTTCAGTGTGTCGGTTTTTTGTGACGGTGTGCGCGCGCAACTTAAATACTAAATTTTTGACTAGCTAAATTCAAGGTGTCGGTTTTTTGTGACGGTGTGTGTAACGACGCGCGCAACTTAAAAACTAATATACAGACTAGCTAACTTCAAGGTGTCGATTTTTTAGGACAATGTACGCACACATCGTAAAAATTTAATCTCATACTTTCTCCTTAAAGAAGTAAAACTTCAAAAATCCGTATAACACATGATACAGTTAATCCAGTATGAGTGTGTAAGCATTTATATCCAACCTGAATTCCATCAGTCCCTCGTTGAGGTGCAGACATGAAAAAGCAACGCAATTTCAAATCCTTTTCACCCATTTCGTGTTTCGAGTTCATCGGAACTGAAGAGCATATCCACTAATTAGATGTTTGTTTGTTCTAGGGTCTATTGAGACACAGCCGGCTCGCGAGGCTGACGGTAAGTCTTCAACACTTTACTAAAAGGGTAATTAAAACTGGTATCGAGTGCGTATTGATGGTTTTAGCAACTTTCTGTGCTTTTTGAATTCACTTCGCAAAAATACTTTATCAATACTAATATAAAAGTTTGTATATAGCTGTTTGTCATTCCTTTATGTGGTAACTATTGAACAGATTAGAGTGAAACTTGGCATAGAGATAGACCACACCAGTACATGAACACAGTATGATTTTTATACCGGTAGTATAGTACCAGCAGAACTTCCTAGGATTTGGACAATTATAAATTTGGTTGCATAGTTTAAGATGACACTTAGCACACAGATAGACTACGCCCAGGAAATGTACTTAAGATTTTATCCCGATTGAAGGTTCCTCTGGGATGATGTACTCGTTTATATTATGTTTGCCTTTTGTTCACTAACTTAACGCATACTTCTTAACAACACGTGATGCGAACGAAGCCGCGTGCGAAACTAGTTTGGCTTACAAATTCTAATTAATTAATATACAAAAAACGATCAGAATCTAAAATTCATTACATATGTAAAATTTTCAATTTCTATGGTGAATTTACAAAACGGAATTTCATTCTCCGGTGCTCGAACGCAAAATAACAAACCGGTTCTATCCAGATACTGAATTAACCGTTGCCATGGCACCCGATATTATTGAACGAAACACCGAGAGCAAATTGAAAGCGTACGTCGTTAAAACTGCCTCTAACTGCGCTAATTAATGAGGAGACAAGTGGCTGTGTAGTGGAGTAGTTAGTGACTGAAACTGCCTCTGGATTGTGGAACTCCTGATCAGTCATCCATGGGATGTTAAGATAGCAATTCCTATACGTACAAATCGCTATAGACAATTATGTTATAACTAGATAAAACATGTGTCCCTAAAACCGCTCCGGCCGAACTGTACTAATTGATACACTTCTCATTTAGTCTGTCATTGGCCGGCACTTAAAGAAGTCGAGTTTTATGTGTCAAGAAAAATACGTATTTATTTATTTAAATTGAGTAAAACTAAAAACATTAGTTAAAAAATTGAGGAATAAATACAAAAACGTGTAAATACAAAAATATTTCGATTTCTTGTAGCCCCCTATTATTTTATACAGCGGTGATAGCCTAGTGGTTAAAAATTCGGTCTCCTACTCGAGGGGTCCGGTTTCGAATCCCATGGCGCGCATTTCTGACTTTTCGGAGTTGTGTGCTTTAAACATCTAAATGTTACTCGCTATAACGGTGAAAGAAAACATCCTGAGAAAACCTTCATGCCGAGGAGTATGCAAAACTCACGCACTTGGCCAGCGTGGTGGACTATTGCTGTAACCTTCTCATTCAGAGAAGAGACCCGTGCTCAATGGTGGGCCGTGATGAGTTGAGATCATCATCATTATAAATGTGAAAGTTTGTAAGGTTGGATGGATGGATGTTTGTTTCTCCTTGACGCTGAAACTACTAAACGGATCTGAGTTAAATTTGGCACACGGATAGATTAAGGTCTGGAATAACACATAGGAAGCTTATTACCAAGAAACCAAGCGGGTGAAGCCGCGAGCGGGCACTAGTATAGTAAATACGTATATTAGAACAACTCACACTTCCAACTAACCAAGTTTTAGCTCCTACTATCGTTATCAGACAACATATACGTATTTTTTAATAGATACAATTTGTTTTTACAGCCAGACAGAACAATAACTCCTGTTCACAACAGAAACAGTTTGAAAATCGAACGCACTAGCTTAGCAAAACTAAACTAGCCCGAGTCAGTCAAACTTCATCAGTAATGAACTTCAGCAATTTCTCTCGCAACTAACATTGAGCACTTTTCATTTTGAGTTAAATACCCAAGTGCACAAGTCTCCCACATGTGTACAAGCAGACATAATAAGAAAAACTCTGACAGAGCAAGAATGAGAACGAGAATGAATGCCGCGAACGTTAGTATTTCTGCCAAGCGGAAGGGCAACCCGCTGTGCAGACAGATATATTTCGAATTAAAATGGCCGTTGCAAAGTTTTAGCCAGTAATAAAGTGTGTTAGCGAAAGAGCCATTTTTAACATAGATTGTGAGGAGAGATAAAACTCTCTTGGATGTTTGTTTTATCCTGCGTAAAACTGATTGTACGAAGGCTTAAAATGAACACGAATTTGTTCTATTAACTGAATGTGTTAATAATATTTACGTGTTAAAATACATTCATAGTTTTTGGTACCGAGTTTAGGTATTTGCAAAAAAATTGCCTGGATAGTTTTTTGAAAATAAGGTATAAATTATTAACTTATTCCACTAAGACTGGGTTTTGAAACTTATATTTATGAAAATATGATCAACAGATCGTATGAACACATGCTTCAGTTACTTGAGAACAGGGATGAGCAACCCGCGGCCCGCGGGCCGCTTGCAGACCTTTGAGTATTTTTAAATGAGATTTTTAGAAGCTAATCAAAGTGTTGGCAGTTTTCAACCGTGCGGTGGCCTCCGACAAGGTATAACGGCTGCTATCTGATAATAACAACCGGTACCGACAGCTTTACGTGCCCTCCGAAGCACGGAAGCGCTCGTATTTAAGCCACTAGCGGTCACCCATTCTCCTACTGCACTTACTACATAACTTCGTTTAGTAACGCAAGCCGCTGTACTATAAACGGTTGCCTTCTATATTTGATATATGGGTTTTTAGGGCTGGCGCAATTTACCCTTTTTTTCATTCATCCCATTTATTATTTGTTCACGTTCGATTACAATGTAAATGACATCAAATCAAGAGTGAATAGGCATTTGCTGAATTAGTACGCCTTACCCAGACCACATCGGCGGGATTGTGGTCAAGCACTGATTTATTGAACATAAAAAAAATCTTGAAATTTGCTCTTCCTTTTTTTATATCGTTCTTTAAACCAATCTCTTCATTCTTTAAGGGTCAAAGACACATCATCAAGTACCTTCACAATTTAACATTTTTAATTTTGTTATTTACGGCAGATCAGTTCAGTAGTGTGACTTACTCTTCTCACTCCCGAGGCATGTCGGCACATCTAGCTGCTCGAGGCATGCAGCCTGTAGCGCTTAATTACTCTGTACTCTGTACCTAGTGGTCGACACAAATTACTCTGTGCTCGTGATACTGCCTAGAATATACTGGTTTAAGATGAGTTTCTCTTGCCTGTGATATACCAGTAGAATGTATCCATTCGAGTAGAATGGATACAGGATGTTTAGGCTAGTGATCATCATTAGAATGTGAATTCGGTCCTGTGGCCTAGTGAACATGCTTCGGAGGGCACATAATGTTGTGGTTGTTTTTGTAATAAACAAAAAAAAATATTTCATCTTTATTGTAATTGTTTACGGCTCCTATAATGAAGAAATATTATACTCCAGATCTGATGATGATGAGATGATGATGAGGAGTACTGTAGATCTCCTCAGTAACGACCCATCACACATGATCTCAGTATTATGTCATTAATCAAGACTAATGAATCATTACAGACCACATAAAAGTCTGAAACGCTCAAAAATCCCATATTAGTTTTTGATCGTTTTATAAAAGTGTCGTTACCGTAAACGAGCCAGCAACTACACATCGCGCAATAACCTGCAGCAATACCCTGACCACTGTGGCTATGACGCTACGAATATACTCGTACGCTCAGGAGAACGGAAACGTTGAAAAACTGCTATAAGGGTGCTGGCGCACTGCAATTTTTAGCGTAGTATTTTTGATAACTGTTTTATGCCTTTCGACAAACGTCTTTTCTGATATTGTTCACGCCAAACACTAATCCAAAAATTACGTTCAAGGCGGGAAAACAACCCCATATTTTTCTGAACAGTTTGCTTGACATAACTCAATTCTTTTCTTCTACATTCGCTTAAGTAATTGATGGTTTATTAAAAATAAAAAATACCGATCCTATATTCATATATTCCATTTGTAATTAGAAAGACCTTTCTTCAGTGAAGTAGTAAAATTACTCAAATTGTTTTATTTTAATAAACTTTTATTAACTAGTTAGTATTTTTTATTACATTTAGCATAACACGCAATTTAATTTATTTTGATTGAATATCATTTTCAACGTACGTTACTCAAAGTCGTCATATCATATCGAGTCGTTTTTTTTTTAATATTCCAACATGACTTTCGCATGAAGTACTTTTAGTATTTTTTTTTTATTTCTGTGTACTTTCAGTTCAAGATTATTATACTATGATAATTCAATTTTAGAACACTAGATTATATTCCTTAATAATTAAGATTTTATCCTTGATTAATAAATTTGTCCCTTATGCCGTGATAATTAAGAATACATTTAACTCTTAGTTACATATGTATTTGTTAGTTTCAATATTATATTCAATGTAAGTAAGAATCTTAAATTAAAAATAATACAATAACATCAGTCGAAATATCTATGAATAGGTCTGTACTACCTATAAGTGTGAAGTTGTGTAGTAAGGTCGTACTTTGTAGTTGTGTAGTTGTTCACAATGTTCTCTTTGCTATTCAATGTAGCAGCACCTTAGCCAAACGCAGTCAGCTCGAAATCACTTGCAGCTCTTTTTACCGCACTTCGCTCTAATTGCGCCTGTATGTGGGTGTCCTCGGTAACTCACTTTGTGAATGGCCGCCGCGTCATTTTGAAAGAAATACTCTAAGCATGCTGATTCGGTTTGTTTACTATGGAGCTAATATACGTGATGTTGAAAAGGGATTTTTGGGTATTTTGTCCAACGAGCAGGTGATCTGGGTTCTATTTCATATAGCTGACAAACTTACAAATAAGTCAAACATTGACAAATTACATGTTTGTGACATATAATCCGATATTGACGTTTAAAGTGAAATTAAATTGTCGTTAACGTAAACGTGTCATAAATTTATCAGCATTTGAGAGACATTCAGATTGTGTTCGTTTATGGTCAGATTATGGCCTTGATAGTAGCCATAGGAGCTGTAGTCGTAAGATACCGTGAACCATGGACATTTTCAATTCTAATCTAATGCTTTGCCAAAAAGTTATTAATAGACCCGCATGTTCCAATAACTAAAAGTACGTGAAAGACGAAAGAAGGGAAGCAATACACCTTTGAAGAAACCAAGGTCAATAATGACAACAGCAAACCCCAAACATACTAACGAAATGCCGCTTCAGGACGAGTGGCAAAAGAAGAAATGGAAAGGAGAATCGCCAGAAAATGGGGAGAATTAAGAAAAGAGGGTAAAAGGGTTGTAAAAAATCTTTAGCTTCATTTGTGCTGCAAAAACCTTCATTCTTGCTTCAATGAACCATCCTTTGTTACATCTGTGAATGCGGTCAACATATGAAAAGTTACTAGTAAACTCCATTAGCACATTTATGCTTTCAATTGCGTCGGACGTGGGATCTATTTTTACAGTTTATTGTACCTAATAGTTTGGATACTCTTCTACTATATTTCGCTTTTAAAGCATTCCATTTTTTATCTTTTATCTTCTGAGAACTTCTCTTAAGGTTTATAAAACTCTAGTCTGTGTTCTCAGTTGCGCCCCAGTTTTCTAATCCCCTGATGCACGAATGGCACATCTTTATGATCGCCTGTCCGTTCAAGCTTTTGCTCAATTACCGTAAATATAACGTATGGCTCCCCTTGGACATCGTTACCTCCTTTTGTTGTAATAATTTCTCATTTTAGATCTAATTTTCTAGGACCATTAAAGTCTGGATGTATTTTAATGTAGATAGCACTCAAATTGACTGCTGTATAAACTTGTTCATGTAAATTATTCCGTTCATTGCCACTTTATTCATGCTTTATAATTTCTTAGGCTATATCATTCGCAATAAATGATTTATTTTTCATCATTACAAAAATCTATTAATTTAATGCGACAACGTCACGTTCATTGTCTCATTAAATTAATGTAAATATGAAATCCTGTGATTAACCGTCGCATTTTAACCATATGAGATATAATAAAGATATAATAAGATTAAAGATTTCGGAATCCAACAGGAATAATTACTTAAGATCCCATCCTTCGAGTCTGTTGACCACTATTCAGAAGCTCAATAGGCCATTGCGATTAAAAAGAGAATTGTAGAAGCAGTTCTTGCAATAACTCGAGGCAAATTAAGTTTACGCGGGCTAATTATGAGTAATGAGTTGTTCCACTTCAATATTCCGTCTCTCCTGACGGTTGTTAATTTTTACTCTTTTTCTCCTTTTATTTCCTCCGCCTCCCTTATTTGCGATTTCGCTCGGAACGTAACTCTAGCTTCAATTAGTTTTCTCGTAGTTAAGCGTAATGGGTACAGCGGGAACAGGTTTCGTTGGAAATAAGGTGCTTTGTTTATTTTAGTGAGGCGCTGCAATGAGTGGCAAGAGTTTTTGTTTTTGGAATTCTTAGGCTTTCGTACTTTTAGGAGTGCTGGAGAATTAAATGCTAAAAACTGCGTCGCGTCATTTTCGTTTTGCTCTTATTTTGTGTTTTTTTTTAATTTGACATGAGACAAAAATACGTATGTTCTGGACCAATGGTCTTACTTCCTACTAATATTATAAATGTGTAAGTTTGTACAGGGTATTTCGCTGTTTGTATTTCCTTCCTGCGCTAACCTAAGAATAAGATGAAATTTGGCACAAAGATAAACCACGTACAGAAAATGAACATGGAAAAAATCCATCTCGGGTGTAGGTTCCCCTGGAATGATTTGGACATTTATAAGTTTGGATTTATGGGGTTTTCTTGATGGGCTGTTTAACGGGTTAAGGTGAAACTTAGCTCACAGACCTCATTCAGGAAAAATACACATAGTATTGATTTTATTTTGACTGTAGATTCCCTTGGGTTGATGAGCACGTTTAAATGTTTAAATGTTTGTTCATGGGATAATACACAGGATAATTTTTTTTCAACATATAAAGCGGGTGAACCTACGGGTATAAATAGTTTCTGATAAAATCAGTAATCTAACTACGTCTTAAGTAAAATAAAGCCAAACAATTATGTAAGTAGATAATATTCTATACAAGAATTTTTATTCAATTTCATGAGTAAAATAGCGACACAAAAATAGGCGGTTTATTCCTAGAAAACGTCTGAGTAGATAATTGAAATACGAACGACGTTAGGAAATGAAAGAATATCAATTTGTACAACATGAAAGCTCTGTAACTCAAAAATAACAAGAAGAAATTGCCTTGTGCGTCTTAAGGTGGGTTACAATGGGACTACTTCTGGAGGTTTAATAGAAGATTCTAGAATCTACCAGTTATCAGTTATTGGGCAATAAATAAATCTTTGGTTTCATTGCTTCTACTATACTTATCATAGATGGCCTAGCCTCTATCCCTGGACAACTATTATTTCAACGCATAACTGTCCCACTTCTGGGCTCGTCCTCCTCTCACAATCTGAGGGACAGGGTCAGCCACGCTGGCTACCTTGACCAGATTGGTGGACTTCACATCTTCAAGAACTTTATGGGGAACTTTTAGGAGTACAGTTTCACACTATGTTTTCGTTTAACGAATTAAATGATAATCAAGTTCTGCATGATATGCACATAACTTTCAAAATTTGACATGCCCGCAGTATTTGACCCCAGGATGTTACGTTCAAGAGACCAACGGTCAAAGAACTAGGCTATCAGTCCTCTTAACTCACTAGTATCTTACTTGGACAGCTCTATAGCCTAAATCAAGGTACATAAGTACATATATCATTTTTATTTTTAACTCAAACACGTAAAATCCTCGAACCTCACGATAATTATTTCGAACAGAAAAACATATTTTAAAGACTAAATTAGTTTGCAAAATAAGGAAATTGAAGATTACCTGCAGGTTAATTACAAAAGCATAATCTGGAAAGTAAAAGAAACTTGAATATACTTTGATTAATATACAAAAACAGAATTACGAAGAACTTGTAAAAGGAAGCTTAATTAGATTAGAAAGCCTTTTATTCAGGCGACATTTATCACCGTTAAGATGACTTTGTTGCTTTAATTAACACAGCCTTTGTAAAGTTCTATAGTGAGGCAAAGACACAAATAATATTAAATAGCCTACAGCTCACACGCGGGCATCTGAACCAAGACTGAGGGTTTGTTTATGGTTGAGCAGACAACTAATAATAATGTAAATAAATGTCTAAATAAATAAATAAATATCTTTGGACAAACCCACACACGGCCATCCGACCTCAAACTAAGCGTTAGCTTATACTATGGTGATCAAATAACTGATAAACATACAAGTATACTTTTAAAAATATACTCAAATAGATATTTCTATTTCTATTCACCCAGACACACAGAACAAACATTCCTGTTTATCACAGAAAAGTTTGACCTGGGTGGGAATCGAGCTCACGATCTCTGGTGTAGTATTCAGGTTCACTAGCCACTAGACCAACCGGCCCGTCAATATAACATATTATGTTGTATTTAAGTACGTTCCATTTATGTACATATTATTTTAAGTATGCCTGACCTGTGAACGTCGGTCTCTCAACCTGGAGTTGCCGGGTTAAAACTCTGCGGCTCGCATCTCTAATTTTCATCTCCATCCCATCTAATGTTTACTCCCACAATCCCACCTGAAGGTAAGTACTGATGTCGTGTTAAATAGTCAAGCGTATAAACTTAGAAAAAGCCTATTCACTCTTGTCTTCAAGATCTATCGCGAAACAATTGTATTTACAAAAATCAGGACAGTTTAAGTGAATCGTCGTAAGCTCTAAATCCCCTTATTCATCAGATCTATCAGAGAAACCACCTAATTCCAATCCTGTATAGAGCTCATTAGCGCCGGTCACGTTCCATATCACGTACGGGGCCCAAAAATTCGATGGCGCTGGTTGATCAGTGCTCGACATAAACGAACCGTTAATAGGTAACTAATGTGACAGCTAATTTCCTGAAAGAAACGCCCCACCTTCGTTTTTATTGTCCCGATCGCGATTCTCGTCACGATCTCACCCCCAGACCCACCCTTCTGCATCAGGGGTGCAGTCATCAAGCCAGAAAACTTGCGAATTAAAACGTGCTTAGATTCTTTGCGTGAGTTGGAACGTAAAAGATTGTTTTCGCTGTTCTGAGGTAATCCGAATCCTAATTATTGTACTTGTTTTCTGATTCAACAGGTTGCCTTATTAACAACAATGTTCACAGAGATTTAGTATCTTATTTGCACTAAATATCCATTCTGTCTATATTGACGCATCTTTATTCATGCCTACTTTCGTTAATTTTGTTGGATTTCGTTCCCTTTATGTATGGAGGGATTTCGGAGTCTCTGTGTATATTTCCAGAATTGATGAATGTCAATATACATGACTTATAAAAATCTAACGAGCCTAATTCTTGCAATGAAGAAATTTTTCCTTAATAAACATTTTTGCCTCATCGAAATATTCAAAACGAAATAATAGCTTATGCCTAATATTTGATGTATTCATTGCTCATTCATGAATTATGAGTCCCTTAACTGATTACAACGTTTTCAGCCGACAATATTTATAGGTTATTGCCTTAGAATTTATGTTAGTTCAGAATTACACATAATATTTGAATTTCGTTACTACTTAAGAATTGCCTACATCAAAGTCAATTTATATTGCGGTATTAAAAGTTAGTGTTGTAGCTTCATAGCTATATCTTGTGTAATTAAATAACTGTTTCTCCTATTCAATGTATAAATAACTACTAGTCCATCAATCCGCACTTGGCCAGTGTGGCAGATATGGCCTGTACCCCTCACATTGTGAGTATTGTATGGAGTGCAGGTAAAGAGTTCATGTTTTTGAAATTAGACCACAAATATGTTTACTTTTACTTGAGTCTCCCATAATGAACCTTGAAGAACATTTTCAAGTTCATGTGGATCTTATGTTCAATGCTGAATCATTTGTTACATTAATTTAGAAAGTAAACTATAATGTACATGTCGAACAATCGCCATTCTATTATGAAAGCAATTAAGTGTTCCAAGATCAGCAAGTGGCCTAAACCTTGGAAGAAGGTATATTGGCCCTTAAGACTTGCTCCAATAACTTTAACTTGAGTTTATTAGGATTAGTACCAACAAGCTAAATTCACTTGCTCTCCGTCGGGACGAGAAACTATCCGAGCTAGTCGTAATTGGCAATAGATTGCAGCTTCATATGATTAACCAGTCACGTAGAAATACGGTCAAGCACTCTACTGGCTAAGAGGACGATTGCAGATTGCATTCCAAGCTCAATGGGATCTTCAAGAGTATTTTCTTTATGCAGAACATCGCTTTTATTACCAAAACCTAAATCAAATCGCTCCAAAAGAAATCTGTCCTCGTGATCTTTATGAGGTTATCCAACACCGATAAAAGCAAATTTTAGATTTAGCTCATCAATAACCAGCTTGACAGCATCGTCCCCATTTTTCATTTTGGCCACAATGTTCAAAAGTCGAATCGGAGCGACAATCGCGCAAAGGTCGCGTTTGAAACAAAAATACTTTCTACCCAGCAATTTTCGTTGGTTGTTCGATGCCGCAGGAACGTTTAAGAGCCCTTACATCGCAGTTTAGTTGCGGGCGAACAACTTTGCGGCGAAACTAAGCCCGCAATGAAACTGTTACTCAAAATTTTGCAGTTGTAACGCGAGTTCCCATGAAACGGCCCAGTAGATCAACTTCCGAGCCATTTATTCACAAATCGAGTTATTGCACCTCTCGTAGATCGCTTTACACAGGTCATTTGTGGGAATTGCAAATATCTGAACGTTAGATAAAGAGATTTATGGATCACTTTAACTTTTGCTTTTACGTGCGACAGGCGGTTCGGATAAGTGTTCATCGTACAACTTCACATTATTACGATAAGGGATTACATTCAGCCATAGATCGCCATCAATTTGGATTTCGAACGGTCTATTTACTCTGCAATCAACATTCTTCCATCCTTCCGATTTTAGAATATCTTTTATTTAGGGTCTAATCTTCTTCCTCGTCATTAGTGGCTCCACCAGCCTGTCCCTTGCGCAGGTTCTTCCTTTTGACGTGTCCTGGCCGGCTGCCACCGAACGGAGACTTCAAACAGAAGTCAATGTGCTTGCCAGAGTCGAGCCTTACTATGAACATATGTTCACTACTTACTTAGTACACTTGTTTCTGCCTGATGACGATACCAGTATGTTGAATGGACTTGGAGAGACCAGCCTTGAACACCTGGGTTTGCAGACAGCGCTCCAAGAAGACTTCAATCTTCAGACCAAGCACATAATCGAGTTTCATCCATTTTTTATCCTAACAAGACTTTGTTTTCAGAATAACAAATAATTCTTATGATTATATTTAGCCATATATAATCAAAGATAATTTCAAAGTTAATTTTGCAGATTAAAAAGTTACAATAATCTTCGTAACTCCAGGCTTTCTCCAAAAATATTCTCAACTTTAGACAATCCTGTATCTAAAAGCCGTGATATTTCAAAGAACAGAAATAGAACGGTGTGACAAGACGGTTGAGTCAGTTTCATAAAAGAAATTTAAGCTATTCGACCATTAGCTTTGTTTATAAGTGACCATGACAGATTTTGTTCCCATTTGTCACGACAGCTAACAACGTGGCTGAACTACAAACAAGTAGTTCTGTGTTATACTAATAACTGTTCAGAGTTGTTAAAGGTCACTCAGATCGTTCATTAGTGTAGATTCTGAGTTTGCACTAAGGAGCACTTAAGTAAACATTAAGGAGTTTGAGACCGCAGATACCAAACTTAATCACATGAGAAAATATTTGGAACATTTTCAAAACGGGTCGGGCTGCGAAATAATAGATTTTGAATAACCAAATCAGTTCGTATTAGGGTTGTGCCTGGACAACCCACTCCTATCGTGCACTATATCGTTCTCCCTAATCAGATTTTGTATAATTTGATTGATTTTATTGTAAATTGCTGTACCTAGAATGTTCATAAATATCCGTAGCGTTGTTTTCGTTTACGACAACCTGTATTAATGATTCTATTGTAAAATATTACATGTTTTCAATGATAAAAATATATTGTAATGAGGTTATTTCGAATTATTTTCCTGTGTGTAGTCATTATTTTGCATATAAATTTTGGTTCTATTACGGCTTCTGTTTGTGGAAATTTCAACATGCTAATCGAATTTCAAGCAACACTGGGCGGCTACACGTCAGCTGTTTGACTACCTATTTGAACAAATGGTAAAGTAATTATTTCACACTAGTTTCCGCACGTTGCTTCGCCCGCGTAGTGCGGGGTTTCCTAACCTGGACCTGCCTCAGGGGGTCCGCAGACAACATAAAAATTAAGCCGAACGGTTGAGCGTTTGATCGATATCTACACGAAACGAAAGAAAACCGCGTGGCGCACCACAGTATAGATACCGGTAACTTCTTGAGCATTGAACTTGACTGCGCAGTAAACTGTTTGTCGCTATCTGTACCTACGTTCTGCACTGTGAAGGCTCCAACTGAGCAACATCGACTCAAATATTGCGAGTTTGGTCGCAGAACGGCAACAACAGCCATCGCATGAAATTTAAAATAATTTATACAAGTATATTCATTAAACTTTTTTGCGAATTTTTTGATCGCGATGTGAGCGATATTTTTTGTATTATTTCTAGGGGTCCGCGAATCATTATAAAGTGGCGCTGGGGGTCCGCACTAGAAAAAGGTTGGATAACCCTGCCATAGACGAATTTTTTCTTATTATGTCAATATTGACCCCAAGTTTGTTGGCTTTTGGCTTCTGTTTTGGTTGTTGGCTTCTGGGCCTTTTTAATCTAGAATCTTTTACAATATATTCTCCTAATAATAAGGCTAATGCAGACTTATAAGAATTTATTGCACCGTACTTGACACCTTGACCAAAGATACTTGTTAAAAATTAAACAATAGGAATCAATATTTTCTCATAATCATATTTATTTATTTTATAATATTGTAACCACGCCTTAATACAACAATCATATTGTTTGTAAGTATAGTCTGATAGTGAAGCTAGTATAATATTCACAGATCTGGGAGACAAGGATCTTTTCAATAAAGCTTGCTGGATAACTTCGCGGCAACCAGGCACGGCGTTCGATGCAGATTGTCGGTGCGAGATCTAAAACAAGAGATCAACAAATCTTTATTAGGTTCAACGTAGATCGGGGATCCTATTATAATTCTTTTAAAAATAGGAAACTAAGATTGGGTTTGCTAGTAAGGTACTACAATTCCTACCTCTTCATCTATATTTTTTGCAGTACACGAATACTAAGAAAAAACGGAGGAAAAGCATAAAAGATTAATCCTTGCAAGATATAGTAAATGCGACAACAGCCCAAGCATTAGAATCCTTTTTCCACGACACTTATTTATAGCAGAGCATTGCTTCTACTGGCGAATAGTCACTTGTTTATAGCATTATGCATTGCTCCTATTGGCGAATAAATCTACCTCTGGTCTTTTAAATTAGTTTTATTTTTATAAAAGCTTCATAGTTCAATTCCCATTCTGTATCCTTAAATAATTGTCGACACAAACTATCTGCTAGCACATTTTGTATATAGCCATGAATATTGTAATGCTGGACAAGCAGATATCAAAAGGCCAATAAATCTTACGAAGTCACGTAACTTCCAGGTTTTAATGTTTTTATATGATTTAATTAATTTATTATTTTATTTATTTTGATATTTGGCAAATTTACATTTTAACCGAATCAAATAAAACCTAAAAACCTAAAAATTTTGTAACACTAAAATACGTTTTACGAGTTTTATTATTGCATTCCTCAAACGATCGTCCTACACAAAGTATATCGTCTAAATATGCCACGTATACTATTAGATCTTAATAGTTCCAATATTGGTATGAGCATCTTAGTGAAGACAAACGGTGATGATGAGCATAAACTAAACGGGAAACAATAAAGTTCATAAGTTGATCGTTGTATATAAAGCGCAGGATATTTTTTATGAGCTCTCTATCGGTATGACGAAATAGGCATCTTTTAGTTCAATACATGTTAACAAACAATTAGGTGTAATAAGCTTCGAGGCGGTACGATAGTACTCCATTTTAAAATGGAAGTTTTAATGAATTTTTTTAAGGATTTTAAATTTAAAATGAATCTTTTGCTACCATTCGATTTAGGCACCAAAAATACACTGGATATAC
>DWJZ01003932.1:0-16141 GCA_018249125.1 Asbolis capucinus | reverse complement strand
TAAAATAAAAGAAATTATAATTATGTGTAAAAGAAATCCATCTAAAATTCCTACCTGCTCCATACATTACTTATTTATAAGATATAATTAATCTTATAGGTAAGGTAATTAATCTTTTAGGTAAGTTCTTTTTGACTTATAATTAAAGTCAAAAAGAACTTACCTAAAATATGTGGATGGTAATAAAGCAGATCCTAATATCAGTAACTGTCAATAGCTGTACAAAGTATGTCTGTAATTACTTTATTAATTATTAGTTGAGTTTGTAATTTCAATCCGAGAAGTGTCATCAAGGAACGGTGTTGTTCCAGTCAGCCAGCGGCACGACGCGACCTCGCTCAGCCGCCCCTGACACTCGCGGAGGCGCGCCAACACGACCCGTTCAATGCCTCCGAATGGTATGTCCGTATCTACGTCTCCTTTTCTTTACTTATAACTGCGAAAGTAACTCTGTCTGACTCTTATCTTTTCACAACTGAACTACCAAATCGATTTTGATGAAACTTGGCACAAAGGTAAAAAGAAAATTGAGAAAAAACATGCTACTTTTGTTTACGAAAAAAGGCTCAGCGGGGTTTAAACAGAGAATAAAAATAGTCCATTACGGAATATATAAATATAAAATTTTGTAATTGTACAAAAATGTGAGGGCTGAAGAGGGTGGAAGGGGTGAAAAAGAGGAGGAAAGAATGAGATATACTGCGCAGCCGCAGTCGCGGGGAGCTAGTACTGTGTAGCTGGTGAGTCCACGGCAGATTGACACGGACACCCGCTGCCCAGAACCAAACAATATATGTAGATATATTCAATGTCGTCATTACTATTGTTACCCGTGGCTGTCTCGCTGCGGCGACACGACAGCCGATAGTCTACCACAGTAGCTCCTCGAGGATTGGTAGGAATTAACAGTCACTTACCAGGGATCAGGAGAACATCGCGACGAAAACCTGAGAGTTCTGCAGAAGGTTCTAGCAATTGTGTCCTTTGAGAACTTTATTTTCAACTCTCTAAAGAGCAGGTTTCGTCACGGCGTTTCCTTTTACCGAAGCAAGTGAGAGTGAATTTCTAATTTGTACATAAATTTTAAATTCAATATGCAATCAACTAAATTTATTCTTTGAATCAAAAAACTTATAAACATTGATCATTCAAATTTCCAGTGCGGTTTTCAAGAACGCCATTTACTGAAATAACTGATCATCATTTTGACACGGTTTACTTTCTTTAGCAATAAAAATAGTATAAAAAGGAAAAAATATAGTTTAAGAAAATAATACAATTTGTCTAACATACTCTTAAGTTGTGAAATGACACGGCCAAAATGATGATGTGGTTCAATTCTGAAAGACACTGCATTAATATTACAGACAAGACATCCTAGAGCGGTCCACTGTTGGACACATTATACAAACATAACATTGTGTCTGTTCTCATCTGTTGTTATCATTTTTGTAATATTGTTTTAATTTGATTTTCAGTAATACCAAATTTTTGTATCTACACTAACGAACTAGCGTGTGATGTTAGATTAAATTTAATAAGTATTTGAATTAAATGAATGATGATATATTTTTCGATCCAGAATACTCGAGCGCAACATTGTTACTAAACAACGGGAACGGCGTGCTGGCCGACCCTCGGCTCACAGCGGAGCCGGCTGTGTGCGACGTCCACGTGTGCGACGACAGATTGTAGCCTTCAATACTGGGCGGCTAATGGCCAGTGGTTAGTGGCTAGTGGCTAGTGGCTAGCGGCTAGTGTAGGTACCTGTGTTGTGTCTGTAAGAAACAATTGCAATCGCTGGCGTGCAGCCAGCAGGATCTATCAAATCTTTTACAAAACTAATAATGGTTGATCGTCGCGATGTCACTACATATGTATATGTGTAAGAGTTATATTTTAATAAAACGAATAAAACATTTTTAAATGGGTAGCTGGTTTAATTCTCATGGACATGTCTTAACGATTGCTATCTAACGATATCAAATGGGACTGCAGCGCTCAGGAAATGTCAGCCACCTGTAGTCTCCCATCCTGGTACCGACCGCGGCCGCTGCTCCTTAACTTGTCCATCGCTTCACCGGAAACAAGCCGCTGGACTAGTTTCGCTTCAGATTCTTCAAGAATGTTACTTGACATGAATGATATGACGCCCTGGGCACACGCTCATACTTCAGACGTTATCTCTGACGCTGTGCTGCAAGTTGTATATATGTATATGGTTTTGTTAACATAGTATATTAGTTAGAAAAATAAATTCAAATTAAACTTTCAAATTAATTGTTTTCGATGACTGTAGAAGAAGAATATAGTATATATGTATGTGTAATGCACATGATAGATTTATAAGAGGATAATTTGATAAAGGGTGATTATAAAGCTTAGAAACTTAAATGTAAACCAAATGATTGTAGGCTGCCAGTATTTTACAATAATACGGGGTCTAAGGAATACAGGTTGACAGGCAGCCCTCCTCCAGTCCTCCGGTCAAGTGTCTTAGTGTCCCTGGGCTCCTATTCTGACGACAGAGAGTGCCCCTGCGTCGTGAGTACGGCGTGCTCATTATAAGATGTGGTGAGCACTGTACCGTACGAGAGAATAATTAAATAGATTCTAAACTAATATACTTTTAATATATTGTTTGTACTACCAACCTGTACATAAATGTTTTCACCCAAATGTAAATAACTGATGATAGACTCATAAAAAGAAAGATAAGAGTTTGGATTCTTCAGAGTATATTTACGTATTATATTAGTACATATGAGTATGTCAAATTTTGAAATTAATATTAATAATTTTTATATATCTCTGTTCATATTAGTCTGTCTGTTCAAAGTGTAAGAGTTGTAATAAATAAAATTCAGAAAGCATTATTACGAATATATTTTTGTGATACATATTATTTATAGGAATGTTTTGAATTACGAATAAACCTATTTCGCGCAGTCCGTGATTCTACGGACATCAGCTGCCAGTTAATGCACCAGTATTAAAGGACACTATTACTTGAAACACTGACCACGACGTGAGGTGTGAGCTCTTCTGTAATCAATCAGTTTGTGGGATACCGCCGTAAAAACCAATAATGTTTCTATTATTTTCATATAAATAAATACATATGTATATTGTTATATTGCCTACCTGTAAATTCACAGACAATATTGATAATTATTTTTATGTAGAATTTTTATGATATTAAATTTTTTGAATTAAAAAGATTGTTTTTTTAATCCTGCGTCCTTAAACTGCAAAAAAAGATCTACATATATTTAATTCATTCTGTTGGATATATCATTTGTACATCAAACGGATCGCGCCTGCAATGTACTATTCCTGATATATCCCTCTCCTTCCCTCTCATGCGCAGCGAAAGGGACAGCGAAGTGACGCTGCTAATTTGTCGTCGAGTAACGTTCGAACATCGCTCCGCGCATTTATACTGTCTTATTATTATAACATCTGTTATATTTTCACCGCATTATATATTACTTTGTGGACCTGAAGATTGGAGAAATTGTGTGTATATGTGAAAATGAACGTCTCATCAAAACCGAGTGCCGCTGCTCCGGCGGGAACGTCACGAGGAATACTAGTAAGTGTGCATGAATTCCGTTCCCCACATACAGATGTTCTCATAATCCTTTTCTTATTCTAAGACAGTTGTACTTTCGCCCTATATAGTCACATTGCAGGTGCAATTAGGTACACGGTTTCACAAAAATGCAGTTCATTAAAAACCCCTGGTATTCCAGGGACTAAACCAACCCCAGCGGCAATTTCACTACACCACATTCTACCAAATAATATAACCAGTATACATACATCTCATGAGACAACCTGTATAATATACCTTCATAAGAGGAACTACTTTTTCGTTCATAGTGTACTACATATTCCTAACTTTTAAGAATGTCAGGAGATCCATTTAAACAGAGGCAAGTTTTTAAATAATGAGGTGGAGAGTACTGTAAGGTCGTTGAGAGAGGTTGCGTGCGGCCGCTATATCCTTATTGTGTCCAACTATTGACGGTCTCTTTCCTTCGTAGCATGGTAGCGCCGGTCCGGCAGCTCCTCCATTATTTATTGTTTATGTTGGACTCTGTCTTAATATTCTTATTGTAATATCGAGTTTACTTGAGCATTTTTAGCTGCCTACATAACGGGCTAAATTAAGCCTTTAAAAATAGTTTTCAAAAAATCAATATGAAGAAATTTAGTTTTATTTTTGATTACAAAGTTGAGGGCATAATTTGTTTATTTAATGTAAGTGTGGCAGGTAGATATTTGGAAAATAGAAACAGGACTGAAATAAGTTACCCGCGTCAGTGTTCCCTTTCGATTACAATGTAAATGCTCGTGGTGCTACGTGTAAATAGTAGACCACCGTGTATATGACGGGTGTCAACGAGTATATTCAAATGAAGAGTGAGTGCTGTTGCTGAGTCAGTGCGCCCCACCACCCGGACTACATCGCAGCTCACCATCAGGCGGGATTGTGGTCTAATTGATTGTGGTCTAATTGATTGATTGTGGTCTGGTTATTGAATATAAAAAAAAGTTTTCGAATCTAGCTAAAAAGGATGTGAATAAAAAACCTCTTGTAAATTGAAGTTGATGTTGAATTTAAAAACATCTTAGTAAACAGCACAACAGTAATCTGCACGACGCAGGCCCTTCCGCTGCGCCAGCAACCTTCACGCAGACAAATTATGTTTCAATTCCGAACGGAGCTCGCTAACTTTTCATACTTAGGAAAAGTTTGAACATCTCGAATTTACTGAATCCGTGCGCTTTACAATAAATCTTAAGTGTGATGACATAAGTACAATGAAGTAGATTAAATAAAAGGAAACTCGCAGTAAAAATACTATGTTACATTTTACAAAATTAGTATTCCTGAGTGAGTATCTGTTCGATTTAAAAGGTTAGAGATTGGTCGGAGCGCAATTAGGGGAACAAAGAAGACGGCCGGTAGTAGGTGTTCCGCCGTCGTCGTCTCCGGAGGGTGCAGGGGGGTGACGCGGACCATCTTACTAATATTATCAACTAGTGGCCGCGTGATCTATGTATAAAAATGAATGTTTGTGAGTTTTTTTGTTTGTTCCTTATAGACTCTAAAATGGTAAGAGGTAGAGCACCAATGTCCTTAGCAACTTTGTTCAGAATTCTCTGGAATAGGTTTTGGCTCCAAACTTAAATCGATGGAACACACGGTTGATGACTTAACACGTAGGAACTCGCGCCGGGTACAGCTAGTGAGTTATAAAGGAAAACCTGGATGAATGCATGACCCCAATTAATAGTTCCGGGATATTATGTTATCCAATGTCATTATTTTATTGGGAAAAGTTTTATGGACTAAACTGAGAAACAATATATGCACTACACAGAGTGAAAAGGAGATTAGTGCAGGAGAATTCTTCGTTCCATTTTGGTTCCATGTTCCTTAGAGAAAACTATTCAGGCCCTAGAAGCTGAGCCCGCTACTTCGTACGCGCAGGAGTTTTATCCGAGTAATCCGATCCCGCGGGATTTTCGTGAAGACAGCTTTGTTAGTTTTATATTAATATGTTTGTTTACAAGTTATACCCAAACACGTAGAAGTTTTTCCCCGTATAAATGCCGATTCAGCAGGATTTTCGGGATAAAAACTATCCTATATGTTAATTCAAGTTATCCTCTATGTGTGTGCCAAATTTCATGAAATTAGTCTATAAATAAGAAAAGCTTCAAGGGGTCGAAATAGGCTATGAAAGGTTGTCATCGACGAGAGATTAATATAAATAAATATGTATATGTATGTATATTATTGGACAACTCCCAGACGGCCATCTGACCCCACACTAAGCGTTAACTTGTACTATGGTGGTCAGACAACTGATAAACATATGTACGTGTGTACATATGTAGATATTTACACTCGGAGACATAGAACAAACATTTCTGATTATCACAAAAAAATTTGACCTGGGTCGGAATCGAACCCACGATCTTCGGTGTAACAGTCAGGTTCGCTAACCACTGAACCAACCGGCCTGTCACAACCACATTTTTATTATTTAGGCAACTGATAGAAGATTGCTATTAAATGTAGATTTTTTAAATTTTTTAGGTGCGGTGGGGGGGGCGCACCACGCAATACATGACATCAAGAAAATTCATTAATAAAACACTAAAACACCATTTAATACAAAATGCCCGCGGTTATGAACATATCAATTATATTATTTCAAATTTCTTTGTTCAGTCTGGCGCTCGCCCACTCGCCCACTCGCCCACTCGCCCACTCGGCCCGGAATGAAAGGCTTGACTTATTTTTAAAACCATATCAGGGATTAACATAATCGCCTTTCTATCCCGAGTGTCCCCAAGAAATGAATTTTACAACCAAATGGGAGATAAAACTTTCACCGATGAAATGAAATGAAAATTGTTTATTTCGTCGTAGGAACTGAAAGCTCACTTAATGGAAGTCAATTTTTTACAATACAAAGTCCCTGCATAAGTTATAAATTATTAACAAAGTAAAAGAATAATTACAGAAATTCTTTGATAAAGCCTAAAGTCTCGATAGACAATACCTATCTGTCATCGGCTTTATAGATAATACAAACTTAGGACTATGTACGCTAGTGTAGGCCGGAAGGGAAAAAAAAGCCGGCGGAAAAAAACTTCCGGTACTCTTTTAAAAACCCACATATGTATATAGTCATTACAAATTAATTTTCCTTAGACTGGGGTGGAACATTCCAAGTGGGGGGTGGAACAGTCCAAGCATCCTTGTCATTATTATATTCATTTACACTATAATACGCTTTCTGTGTAAGCCGTGTTTTAATTTGTCTTTTAAATATTTGAATGGGTAAGTCGAGAATAGACTTGGCACTTTATTATAAAAACGTATACCGAGCCCCAAAAATGATCGTTGCACTTTATGAAGGCGAAATGCGGAGGGTAAGTTATATATATTATGGTAAGGAGTCGGTAAACATGATTTTGGCGGACCAGGCGGCGACCACATACACCCGTACTTGCTGTGTAATGTTTCGCAGGGGAAGGGGTGTGAGTGCTCCAACAAATGTTGTCTATAAATCAAAGTAATAATAAATTGTATAAAACGAAGTCGCTTTCTCTGTCTCTATGTCCCTATGTATCCTTAAATCTTTAAAATTACGCAACGGATTTTGATGCGGTTTTTTTATACATAGAGTGATTGAAGAGGAAGGTTCATAAGTATAATAACATTAAATATAGAGTAGAGATATACTATTATTTTTGAAGTTTCTATGTGATGTCGTAAATAATTACAATTTTTTCCGCTTCCTTTGCAAACGCAGGCTGAACCCTACGAGATTTATCAAAATAATATACTAAGTACACCACACGGGGTTTTCTGTAAAAGTTTCTTAGAAGGGTCCACAGAAAACCCCGTTTCATGATGTACAGGAAACCCCGCGATGGTATATTTCTAACTATTATACCCACAATAGCATTTTTTACGAAAAATACACTTATTTTCGAAGCAATTTGAAGTAGTACAGCATTAATCCTTATCCAATAAAGTGCCTTAAATACATTTTTGATTTAATATAGATCAATATGGCCGTCCACAGCATATAATTTAAATGAATATTTTGCAAGATATTATAGATTTAACATGCAGGGGCATAGCGGTTGTGGGGTGACCGGCGGCGGTGGCGGTCGGCGCGCCGTGCGCTTTAATCCTTGTTTTCACTGAGTGACATAGGCTATATATTTTATACCCGTGCGAAGCCGGGGCGGGCCGCTAGTATAGTAATAATACACTATACAGTACAGCTACAGCACCGCGGCGTTCAACGGTGCGTCGACACCGCCATGGGCTGACGATGTACAAACAGCCGCGGGCCATGTCGTTCAAACACTTTTATTTTTACTTTTATGAGGTACCATTTAACTTATACTTTTCGTTAATATTTATTTTAATATTGTTTTATCTTAAGAAATGTTATACGATGTGACTATTTCCATAGGAGAGTTAAGAACTGTCTTAAAATCCCTAAAGTACGAACCAGATGTTGCCTACATGTTGTCTAGAAGTTTTCCGGTACATAAGTTTGTAGATCCCTAGTACTAGCGGTCCTTCCGCTAGAATGTGGATGGACGAATGACGTGGCGTAACGAAATAAATGTAACTCAGTACGAAATTGTTAAACCATTATTATGATAACATATTTATGCAAATGCCGTCTTTCTCACGGTAATATTATTTCATCATACCCTCGTCCCCCGGCCGAGCGCGGTCTCCTCAGTGTGGGCGGGACAGACCGGCTGACTAAGTATGGATTCGCAGACTTCACACACCTTTAGGAACTTTATGGGACCTCCCTTTCGAAAGACCAACGACCACACGACCAGGCTTGATAGCCCAGTATATTACTAAACACAGGTATTCAAGCTTTCAAACCAGCCAAACTATATATTTATTATTTTTTTTAAAGAAATCTTGGCCTCGAGAAAATCTCGTATTAATATATATAATTTCTTTGATTGTCTGTGCCTGTGATCATCTTACACCACCTAAATAATCTAATTATATCGAAAGTATTGATCTCCGAGGCTATCCGCTATTATTTATACCTCTATCCTGATAAATATTTGCAGTTTCCACAATAACAATAAAATCCTATTGCAAATTTTATCACCGTTGCGCGATGCGATTTTATGCTCTAATTCCCTGAAGGGAGACAGTGTGAGCAGTCAAGGACGATCAAGGACGAAGAGAATTTTCCCTTAGGGGTAACTTAGAGTGCGCGCAACAGGCGGCATCGGAATCGATTGATGGAACTTGAAGTTAGAGTACAGCAGTACGGCGCAGCGCCGTCACGGGGAATGTCAACACCAACTGTTGTCATACGGCTTGTAGCTATTGGTGCTTAACACAATTGAATTCGTATTAAATTTAAAGGATTAAGAATTAAATAAATGTAGACTATAGGTAATAATAAAATATAAATATTAACGAAATCCAAACAAAACTATTACAATGCGAATGTTTATTACTCTAAACTTTGATAATATATGTATTTAGACATCCTGCCTAAAATAATGGGCCGAACGATCATTATAAGTTTTAAGGATCGACCTTAACGACTGACCCCCGTAAAACTACACACACTCGCACCTTATTCACCGAAATGCAACGTATAGTCTTGCAGATTGTCCAGTGGCCACCAATGGGAATGGTCCTCATCTAGCTGATGTCCGCTAGAACTATCTAAAATCGTATTCCATAGCGTACTTTGGTTTTCGAAAAGTAAAAAATTTCAAATAAATAAATTTTGAATTATGTTTTTTTTGTAACTTGGACTTGTAAAGAATAATAAAATTATGCCCAAACAAAATCTCACGGGAAGGTACAGATAAAATGATGGTCTCCTGCACAACAGGCATACCATTGTAAAGTTGTATGCCGAACGTTCATGTGGTTAGACCCACTGACTTACACTAGGCCTTGTCCGTCTGTCAATATAATTACTAGTTCATTTAGTACAACGGAATTATCTTTTAATAACCCAATAAAATAAAGAAATTCGTCCTCCTTAACAGCAATTCAACAACAGCGTTTGACGAGTTGAGGAACAAAATATAAATGAGAAAATAAAACAAAGATAAGGTGCGATAAATCCTGTTGAAACGACAGCACTAAATATGAACTCCTTGGAATTTAATTCGCAATTTTATACTGAAGTTATATTTGTCTTGCATAATAATAATAACAGGGGTTTACATAAAGTGGTTTGGCATTTAGAATAACATGAAGGAACACAGTTTATGCGTACGAAGGAATATATTTTGTTTTCTTTAAATTTTGTCGTTCATTTAATTTGCGAAATCTCGAACTCCGATTATGATAATTGAATCCCTTCTCAAGTATACATAGGTCTATAATATCTAGACACGCGGCATGTTCAAAGTCACGTGGCAAGTGTTTATGATTTAAACAACCTGCTGCGGGATAGACGATAATATGAGTTACAAGAATACCTACTGGAGAAGCATGCTGACAGCTTGGACTTCCCCACTTCACCACCACAGGAGAGATGCTTTTGCTCAGTAGTAGTAGACATGGTTACCAACGTTTGCAAATAACAGTAATGCGTGGAATTTATTCCACGTAGTTAACCAAGTTACTTACTTTTTAATCAATGTCATTCATTAAAAATTGTGGCGAGGAGTTTCTTTTCACGTTTTTAGCCAATGAAGCAACGTCAGCAGATTTAAAAAATACTAACGTTTATAAAAACCTATTTTTTTCTATAATTATAATCTAAATATTAAAAATATATTAATTAAAAGAATATAAATTAAGTATATTAATAAAGTTGTGCCTTATTTTTATCTGTTATTATTATTAAAAAGAGAGAGTAATTAAACAAGAATTTCGATCACGTTATTGATGGAGGTTAGTGCTCAAACACGACGACTCACAATAGATTAGACGAGGGAGGTATGCGGTATACATGCCGTATGCCTGCTCTAAAATAGTTGCAGAGCGTCTTTTGAAAAGTATTATATCCGATCCGTTCATTGTACTCGTAATGTTCCAGATTGTGTGTGCGGCCGTTCAGACATTACAATCCTCTGGTTCTTTATGGTTTTCCTTTCTGGTAGATGTGGGTAATGATAAAACAAAGCTGGGAAAATTTATTTGAATTCTTGTAATCTAAACTAGTGTGTAATACTCACAAACACGGCTCTTTACACTTAAAGTGAAGGAACAGTTATTTACGGTAGTGGTAGTGCCTAGATACATACTTGAGTACTCATTTATATATTTTTTCATATATTATTATTTGAATGATAGCCTAATAGTTAAGAGTTCGGGAGAGACCGGGTTCAAATCCCAGGGCGCATACTTTTAACTTTTCGGAGTTATGTGCGTATAAGCATTTAAATGTCACTCACTTTAACGGGGAAAGTAAACATCGTGAGGAAACCTGCATGCCGGTCAGTCTGCAAAACTCAAAAGTGTGTGAAGTCTGTCTATCCACACTTGGCCAGCGTCGTGGACTACGGCCTTGACCTTCACATTCAGAGAAGAGACCCGCGCTCAATAGTAGGCCATGCTGGGTTGAGACGAGGTTCTAGTCTTCCGATCCATCCATAGCATCTGAACAGCCGCGCGGCGAGCTGTTTTATCAGTGTCAATACCAATTGAAGGGATGACATTTTTATTGCATTTATTGTGACAGAGAAATGCTCCGATACGATATTTACGTTGGTGTTATCTCTCATCCGTAATAAAATTATACCAATCAATTAATCCTCATAAAACGACACAAACACCGTTTTAGACGGAAGTTGTGACCATTTCCGAGCGTGAAATTGAAGGTGACACCGTACCGAGTGCCCAATAATATGTACCTTTATTCAATTGGGGCGTGTATTTTTAAACAGATGTTATTCATTTCTTCTCTCTATCTGTATCGTTACCTACATATGTATATATAAAAAGGTGTCAATCAAAGCAAATCACTATTCTGTGAATTTGAGGATCCTATTTAGTTTATGTCAACAACTATAGTATTTCTTTTCCGTACACCTGTAGAACTGGGCCACAGCAAAAATCTTTTTTTTTCTATTACCATGTGGCTGGTCTATTCTTTGTTCACGGCCAGATAAAAAAGTCATAGCTCGTGGAGCCGTTAACCCCTAGCTACCGCGGTGCACCGTTGGGACCAGGAAGGACGACAAAGAAGCATTCGATATCTGTTACTTTATCAGCTATTCTCATAATTTAAAAAAAAACAATATAATACTAAGTATGTTACCTGTCCAGAGTATTTTTAATCTGTGTTAATGTTTGCGACCAAAGTTCCCCGTTTGCAATTTCCCTGATAATCATTTCCCCAGTTCGAACACGCGGAAGGAATGGCTGTCTGCCAGCTTCCTGAACATGTTGGCGCGGTCGCCGCCGGGACTAAATTAGTGAGTTTTGGAGTTCGCTTAGATTAATGACAAATTACTCTGGGACGCTAAACATTCATTTCTTTTTTTACAACACAAAATAGCTCTTTAATTGTTTAATTGTATTTTGACATTTTATTTTTTGGCGTAGTTACAACAACTTTCTAAAAGAGAAAATGAAAAGTTCACATAAATACGTATTTACACAAGACTAATTCGTTTCCTTAAGCAATACCTAACTGGACTAGTCCGACCGCAGCCACTAACATCTATTAACATAATGAATCCTCAACAACAAAATGGTTCATTATATTTGCTCAATTTGCTGTTTTCGTTTATCTTTAAGGTGAGCAAAGTTACTTCAGGCACCGTCCCCTATAAATCTCTCATCTACATGTATTATTATACTTACAAGGGAAATCTAAACATCATTACGCAATCTGTTGTAAACTATTTTAATAGTTTTGTTCCAGCCAGCCAGCCCTAAATGCCGTTCACCTGTTAGGGTTGTTACAATTTTATTTTATTATAAGCTGCTGATCACTGCTGCCCTGTGACATTGGCTTGGCTGTGTCACTACTGCCTGGAAAAATTGATGGACGGGGACGCGCGGCGAAGACAGGATAGATGGAAAGTATCGCTGAAGCAACTGGGACTAATAATGGCTCTGACGAACTTCAGCTACACCAACTACTTAGCGCTTCTGGAAGGGGAATAGGAGGAAAATGGGATACAGAGGAAGTAAAGGACGGGAGATAAAATAAGAAACCTGTCTCCAGCACTGCGACCGAAACACTTCACGAATTTACGATCTCTGCCATCTCCAAATAACATTTTAATATGACAACGATTGGATTCTCGTTTATTATTTTTAAGCCAATCCGTAAAAGAGAATGACCGTGAATTTTAAATAAATAATTATGACATAAGTAGACAAAAGCGACATAACTAGAAAATAAGCTGGCTGAAGTGGCTGTGATGTGCTGGCCATATGGTTTGAAGGACCCATAACTGTGGAGGAAGGTACAAGAGAAGTCGTAGCGTCCCCCGACCTTGTCATCAGTTGACCTGCTGGATACACGATGATGAGGATCAGTCAGTACGGTCAAACTTCACAACAATCTGTTTTTAAATTAGAAACAATAAATGAACTATAAAATGAAAAATATGATAGTTCCTTTTGAAAGAGAGGAAAATAACGAGATGTTTGTTCAATGAATATTACACGTTCCTTTGGTAAAGAAATCTGGTAAAGTTTACTCGACGTTTTCATTATTTATGAGTTTAATTGTTGGAAACCGTTTTCCAAAGTTATCTGTCGCACGTTTTGGGCCTTTCAGGAGTTCATATTTTATTCCCGTATCTACAACATGGAGACAAAGCTTTTCGATAAGAAGGAACACGTGGGAATTTCGCACGAGAATTCCTGTTGGGCGGAGGGCAGACAGGCGACCTAACCTATTATAAACACAAGCCCGACCCGCGCTTCTCATTCAAATGTACCCGGTAATATAAGTTCCGCGTTCAAATTACTTTTTTGCTTCCTTTGTCTTTCAACAGACATTTTTCTAGATTCTCTGGACGGTATGTCCAAAATTAAATGTCGTGTGTAGGCACATTAATCCGAAGAATTTAAGGTCTAAAGTGAACCGAAACAATTGCTGTTGGGCTTAGTACGCTTAAGCATATTTACTTTGATACAAAATCTATTAGATACCTTTAGTAATTGAATCAGGATTCAATCTGTATTGGAACAAGGAAAGAACTTTCTGCACTTCGTTCTCACCCCATGACTTGTCTCATCAGAGGCGAAATTATCGCTCGTTCGTTAAATTTTCTATAGGTACTATATTATAAAAAAAATATTTATTTATAATAGAAATTGCTATTGCTATTGCGTGAAAATTATTTTGTAATAAATGCAATGTAATTTGTGGATTGAAAATAGTATTATATAGTAACGGATCTTCCAAAAACATATAGCTTAAAATAACTACGTAGTCGGCCAGTATATAGACATACTCGTAACTAACTCGTAACTTTAACATTGTAGGTCACAACTCATTTTTATGTGTTATAGGTAATATTTAATATGGCCTAATATATTTATTTGTTCTTGTGTCACGTGTCCTAAAGCTTCCTGTGTGTTCGTGGTGTGTCTGGGTCAGTCGGACATTAATTAATGCTAGTTGCTTTAGCGATGAATCTCCTGTTTCTTTCCCCCCGCGTGCGAGTCCATTACTTCGATCCTGGCAGGTAATGCGTTAATAACGCCCCAATCTTGTGTTGCTAATGTCCATGGGCGGCGGTGATTACTTACCATCAGGTGACCCGTCTCTGTCAATGTGTCGTATATACGTTGGATCGTAAGAGGTGCAATTAAATTGACATATTGTCATTGTCAGCTCGCTCGCTGTGTGTGGAACAGAATCCTAATCGAGCCGAGTTTTGTGTTCGTTGATTTTTTCTCTCCTAAGTCGACACACTTTACAAATTGAATTCCTTTATTTTACAATAATTAATTCGTATTGACAGGCCGGTTGGTCTAGGGTTTAGTGAACCCGACTACTACACCGGAGGTCGTGGGTTCGATTCCCACCCAGGTCAAACTTTTCTGTGATGAGCAGGAATGTTTGTTCTGTGTGCCTGGGTGTGTAATAGAAATATCTATTTAAGTATGTGTTTAAAAATATATATGTATGTTTATCAGTTTTCTGATCATCATAGCACAAGCTAACGTTTAGTTTGGGATCAGATGGCCGTGTGTGAGTCGTCCAAAGATATTATTATTATAGTAAATTACTTTTATAATATTGAATCTTTAGGTTACCGTTCATTAAATATCTCCCTTAAACATTGAAGCGGTACTGTTTTTTCTTTTTTTTTTTAATTCGTACGGAACAAGATATTTTATAGCTGGTCATACTCGTAAAACTATCGCTCTGTCGATACTGATCTTCTTCAAATCTGTAACGTTGAAGTACATACTGTGTCATCAATATGGCGCTCGGTCTAAAAAAATTTTAATCTGTGAGTACACCAACTTTAATAACTTATTTTATCTAAATCAAATTAAATTTGAATGATCCCCTTCGCACGCCAGAGAACTGTACATGTTCCACAGCCACACTGGAGCTGAGACAAGGACATGGCACCCTGTGTTTTAGATCTGGTCTCGCAACCAGCTTAATAGGTTGTGTTGTTGCTCTACCCAGGGATATCTAGCCGGCAGGGATTTGGAAAAAAATGTCTTAACAAATAATGTAAGGTTCATATTTTACAAACGTGCTTGCAATACAAAGAATGTGTCCAAAATACAATATTTTGTCCTAAATATATTGAATATAGATATTTTATCATGTTGTCTTACACTAGACTTGGTTCCGCCTGCAGCTTCAAGTTTATGCTATTTCAGACTATAATTTAATTTTGCACTAAAATCCATTACGATCCGTTCAGTAGTTTTCGCTTGAAAGGGTAAAAAACTTTCAATCATTTTCTTAAACTTGTTAAAAATTATAAAAGTTGAATCATCGCAAAAAAACCTATTTTCAGAATGTAAGGATAGGACTATGAGAAACATCTTAACAAAGTTTAATATGTATAATAGTAAACTGTAACTGTAAACTGATATTACATTACATTATCTACAGACGAGCAGCAGCAGCGCACTCGCAGCGGAGGAGGAGGCCGCCCGCTGCTCAATCATCAGGGCAATGCTGCAGCAATGACATATGGTATTGAATCACGATCGATCGTATCTGATACCGACCGGTGTCAAAATAACTGCTCGTAACACTCCACACAGGATGTAGGATTGTAATTAGATTAGGATATAATAATAATAATACACTTTATTGTACACACAAATGTAAGAAACATATTACAAGAACATTTAAATAAAAAGAGAATACAACAGGCGACCTTATCGCTAAGCAGCGATTTCTTCCAGGCAACCTCAGGCTTCGGAGTTAAAGATAAAAAAAAAGGTGATAAAGGTAGGGTGTACGATATAACAAAGGATTATAGTTTATAATAATATTAATAGCTTGAGGAAGAAACGGAGGGAAAGGCAAGGAAAGAATCAATTAGGACTGAAGATATAGAGTCTTGACATTAGCTTTGAAAGTTAAAAGAGAATCAGCGGATCTAATGGAAGGAGGAAGAGAGTTCCAGAGGCGGGCAGCGG
>DWJZ01003931.1:0-16143 GCA_018249125.1 Asbolis capucinus | reverse complement strand
GTGTACCTAAAGTTTTGTTTCGCCAGTTTTTTTTCTTCCGGCCTACACTAGAGTATATAGGATTAGTTTGGATTCGTTTATAAAGCCGATGACAGATAGATATTGTCTATCGAGACTTTTAGGCTTTATCATACATATTCTTAAATATTATATTATATATAATATATATAACAATGAAATTATGTTGTTGTAGGGACTTTATTGTTAAATTTTGAATTTCATTAAGTGAGCTTTTGGTTCCTAAGACGAAATAAATGCATATCATTTCATAATCTTGCCCTTTTTCCAATTTTATTTGGGGTCAGCGCATTATTTTTTTCTCTTCCATTCCATACATACTTGAATGCTTAAGTTAACATAAAAAATATTTTGTAAAGGTCCCGGGTTGGGTTATCCTAAATATTTTTAAAGACCAAAGGGAATCTTAATTTGGAGTCAAAAGAGTTGAAAAAACATTCCTTTACATCATTACATATCATAAATCTGTGACTGACCGCGCTGAGTACACGGAAGACATCTGAGCAAAGCTCTTACTGTGTGTTTTAACTAAATAACAAAACAATAATTCATAGATTTTTTGTTTCTTTGTCTATTTATGCCTTTTCGAGCGCTAATCTGTATTGTGGTTAATATATTATATCTTGGATATACTGTTTGTTTTATTAAAATCGGTTCCGAAACAAAAAAAAGTTATGACAATTTAAAACAATCCCGGACAGGACCTTCGATATATTGAAGCGAAGTGTAAGGAAATATAATACTAATATCTAAATGTGAAAGTTTGTGAAGATGTTTGAATATATGGATGTCTCGATGTTTGTCTTTCGTTATGGTAACCGTTGAACCGATTAAGATGAAACTTGCCACATAGATAAACCAAATCAAGGAAATATATGTTATAGTATATTATCAATTAATAAAAAATGTACAATGTATGTTTGGGTTTCCTTTACACGTTAACCATCAAACAGATAAAGTACGCACATATCGGCTACTTTTTATCAAAACATGACACGGGTAGAGCCGATAACAAAAATTATTAGTAATACAAAACCTGTGGATTTCTGCCTAAACTTTGAGCACCATCGTTCCTAGCCATTGCCTACTATTACGCTGCATTAACTTTTTTTTTGATTAGCTCTAATTAAGTCCATGGCTACCAAAACATAGAATTTATTCCCTAATTGTCTTATAGGTGTGACAGCCATTATTTTAATTGCCGGCAGTACTTTTAATTGCAGCCTTCGTTTCTTTCTGTGCTTATAATAACAGTACCTCTTATTATGTAACTTTTCCTATCAAAATAAGTAAACTATATCGGAAAAGAATATGCCATTTTATTACCTATTTCTTTAATACTAAGGATGAGAAAAGCTTGGATAGTTTTAGGGAGTACGCGTCTTATAGTACCAGGCCGTCATAAAGTGCTAGGCTGTAAAATGGTTCACAAATTGGTTGTTCGTACTTTTGTACGTCGATAATGACAGTGTGAATTCTCCACTGTTTGTTATTAAATTGAGGTTGTTATTGGAGATTTTAAATACGATTTTATAATAAACAACATAATTACAAGTTAAAAAACTGTTTCTGTGTCTCTTTCTTTCTTTCTATCTCTCTCACTGGGCAGTCTTTCTAAAAGTATGGTGGGAAATACTCTTGATGCGGATAAGTTTTTATCGGCGTCTGTTGAAATATTAGCAACGAAGAAATTTTTATTTTTTTTCTGAACCAGCTTTCGCCTCCAACTTCGCTCGCGTGGTGTGTTGATAAAGAGCCTACATACATATGTATGTGTTGTTAAGCATAAAATCTATTTCTGTGCTTTCATACAGTTTTCAGTTAGTTTTTGCGTGAACAGTGGCGTATCATCTGAGGCCCGTGGCAAATCCATTTGATCGAGCCCCAATAAAAATAGACATATTGCAATTAATTTATAACAAATTACTGAGACGGTTTGAAAGGTGCAAATTTTTAACAAAATTTTGTTTCAAATGTTTGGTCCGTTTTAAACCCGCAGACACGAGCCAAAAGGCCCGTTAGGCCGGAGGCCCCATTAGTTCGGAGGCCCGTGGTATATTGCCATTCATGCCACCCTATAGTTACGCCACTGTGCGTGACAGAGTAAGAAACATATATCTGTCGTCGCAAACATTGGCATTTATAATATTAGTAAAATACATTCATAGATCTTCCCGTTAAAGAATAAACATTTATCATGTAATTTTAGATTTTTTTTATCAATCCCTAGACCGCCGCCCCTCGTAGGCAAAAAAAAATATATGTATATAAACAGTGATAGCCTGGTTTGAACGTTGGTCTTTCGAACGAGAGATCCTCGGTTCAAATCCTGCGCTCACTTTCTAAGTAATGTGTGTATTAGAACTTGATTATCACTTGCTACGGTGAAGGAAAGCATCGTGAAGAATCCTGCACTCCTGAGTTCTCCATAATGTTCTCGAAGGTATGCAGTCCACCAATCCACACTTGGCCACTTCTCACATTGAGAGGTCACCCGAACTCCGAAACGGAGCAATGAAAAAAAGCTCAAAAATATTTGAATATTTTATCTGTAATGTGTATTAAAGATTGCAATACTCCAGTATTTCTATAATCACAGGAATAAAATGTAAAAAATGGGTAGAATATACAATAATCGTGAGTACCCCATGCAGCAACGACCATAAGCTAAGTGTGTTCAGTCGAAAAGAAAAACGACAAAATGGCTTTGTTGTACATAAATCCCTTTTGAAATGCAGTAACGTAACAAATTAGGCTCAAAGGGGCAATGCCAGTTCGAAGCTACTTACCATACCTGCATGCGATTTTTTGTACTTTTTCTTCCTTTTCCCGCCATTTTCAGTGCAGGGACCGTCCCGTGTTCTTTTTTTAAATCAGTAAATTGCATATTTGAAAAACTACAGCCCGTACCCCTGTTCGAACGCTTTTATTCAAATTTTATATAACGATATGTATGAATAGGGTTGCCACAAAAAGTTTTGGTTTTGGATTTTTTCATCTGTTTTGTGAATATGTTGTACAAATATAAAAATTAATAGTGATTCTCGGTCTGTTCGAGTGGGTATTTTTTTTTTATTTGGGCCTTATATTTAGCTGCCTTGTAATGGATTTGTTAGGGTTTATTGTTTAGATCGTACGTAGAGTTCAATGACCCTATACCTATTGGCTTATATGCTGTAAGAAAAGGGACGTAAAGGGATAAAAATATGTTTTTAAACTTATATAGACGCGGTTACTAATATTTTAAACACAAGTACGCGTATTGTATGTACTCGTTTGCATTTAAAAAGCGGGTAGAAATGAATATGCTCTAAATGTCCGTTATTTATTTTGTAAGTTGAAATACTTTCGAGTTAGGATTTTACTAAGTTCTGGGCGTTACCAGCCAAGACTTCGTCGCCACTTACCGTCTGATACGATCCTAGTCAAGCGTTAACAGTATTAGCAAACTGAAATAAATATGTAGGTATATTTTTTTGTTTAATTAAACCTACTTCTGTAATATTATACAACTTTACCCAGATTTCTTGCGATTTTTGGTGTATTTATTAAAAAAAAAAAATTTACCAGGCCACATGTGTAGCACTTTTAATAAGGTTGCTGTTTCATAACTTCGATATTTTCTACGTTAGATTGGTCGCATTTTGTTCACTCCGAAACACCATAGAATATAGGTTATCTGTCGTTTAGGAACAACTCCTAAATCAAAGTACCGAACATGTTTATAAAAACGAACCCAAAAAAACTGACCGTATTTCACCAAACAATTACATATAATTTGTACCATGTATACTTAATGAAACAAATCAGAGGCCATCTACAAAATCTAAGCCTATTGTTCTTAGAAAAAAAAATGGGAAAAAATAATCAGCACGTTTGTTAATTGCGTTCCCACTTTAAATTCGACAATGGAGTTCTAAATTCAAATTTGGTACTCGAATGAACAAAACGTACAATCGAGTAGAGAAGTGCTCATGCGCGGCGGGGGCCGTTAGTAGGGACCGTGACGCATGCGCGGGAGTTCCATTTTTAAATAGCTTATAATTTTCTATTAACGCAATAGTTTGGTTATTGTAGGAAGCTCCAGATTCGATTTCCAGGTTGACGGTTGCGTTAGGGACAGAAATTTTATTGTGACAATTCAATACTAAATAGTCGTACTGATTCGTACTGAGTCGTACGACAGGCCGGTTGGTCTAGTGGTTAGTAAACCTGACTACTAAACCGGTGGTCGTGGGTTCGAATCCTACCCAGATCAAACTTTTCTGTGATGAGCAGGAATGTTTGTTCTGTGTGTATGGATGTGTAATAGAAATATTTATTTGAGTATGTATTTAAAAGTATATATGTATGTTTATCAGTTATGTGATCACCATAGCACAAGCTAACGCTTAATTTGGGGTCAGATGGCCGTGTGTGAATTATCCAAAGATATTTATTTATTTATTCACCTAAATCTATAGTGGCAAGTGGTGGTGGAGTCTAGGCTTCCTCAGTTACGAGGAGGTACCTTTGTTTAATAGCAGATCATTAATGAGGTGTTGCCACCTGGTCTATTAGCTGATAACAATAATTTATGTACACATACTTGAACCTTTTAGATCTGCTAGTTTTACTCAGGTGCTATCCACAGCAGTATTATGAACCTCTTAATTTACATAATTTCACGTGAAAAGCTCTGGATTAAAGGGTTAAGAGCAACGTAGAGTTGCGTAACGAGCTTTGTTGAGCTTCCCGGGATCTGGCAGTTGGGAGTACGCTGCCTTAATCTTAGTGAATGAGGGTTGGCCCAGGTAATTATTACAGGACAGGTACTTTTGGAAGGGCTATTTTAAAGACCTGACAATCGTAGTTTATCAATCTCTATGTCGTTAACATCCCGCCAGTACGAACGACGCGCTTCGCCTCATCTTTTAACACCCGCACCGCGAAGGGCTGGAACAAGTTGACCGCGTCGGTGTTTCCCTTCGATTACAATGTAAATATCTTCAAGTAAAGAGTGAATAGGCTTCTACTAAGTTAGTGCGCTTTACCATCGAAGACTATATCGTCATCTACTATCAGGTGGGATCGTAGTCAGGGGCTAATTTATTTACGGTAAAAAACTTCGATCCTTTTGAGTGTATAAGGTTGCTGCGTGCTGTCGTTAAATATGTCTTTTTGAGAATCTGTTCTGCAAATCTATTCCTACTGTTAAAGGGTTAGTAATAATTTGTAGAAATATGTAGATCGATCCAAGAAATAACAATGGGTCCTATGAAACGCCAGAAGCAGTTGTTTCAGTCCTATTCTGTATAGGTAAGTCGTGGATTGAGAGGAAAAAATATTTTTTTATACATGCAGTATTACGAAATTTGCTTTGGAAATATTGCAGTTTGAATTGGTTTTTGTATCTTCGGAACATAAACTGCAGTTCTGAGAATGCTTCGACATCTGCAATGTGTGAGCTAGATACTAGTTTGTCGATGAATCGTTTCTATGTCATTAAATTATCTTAAGTTAGTGCTTGTAATAGGGGAGACTATACGAGTAATTCATACATATATCTATGATCTGGACACAGTTAAGATAATAGTATGGAGACATTCGGGGTCTTGGAAGATTAAGGCAGCCTCTCAATCCGGGAGGAATATTTTACGTTTTATAAGTACAACTCTCACCGGTGCTTCTTTGTAAGGAAAATTATTCAATGTCTGTTCATTCGTGAAGAGACAAGTTGATGAGGGACGAGAGTCCCAAGTCCCGATGTCCTTTGGAATACAATAACAGCGTCAAGGGTTCTCCATCAGTCAACGCGAATATTCAACCTGTTATCGCGGAGCAAAAGAACTTTGAGAGAAAAACCCGAAACATTTCTACTGCTTTATCATGAAAAAATCGTGCTACCGACTCAATATTTTTTCCACTAGAATTGTAACTGAATATAGATTTTACAAATAAAAAATTCTTGATTTTATTTGTGATATTGAGAAACTCAAAAAGTTCGTATTTTTTCACGCCTGTTTAAAGTTAATGTGCAATTTACTCATGTCGAATTCGTCTTCGTACGTATTTGCTATTTGAAATGTATCGTTAAATTTCACACAATCAAGATGTTATTAGTAGAGCGATATTTATCATAACACTGACATTGCTAGTCAGTAAGATCCAGGAATATGTTATTGAAAGTCTATCCCGGCCAAAATTGGAGCAGATAGTACGCAGGCAGTTTACTGTTAATTAGGCCGCAAGGACGATATTGCCTTTAATGACACTATCTTTCTTTACATGGTCGATATCATTTTATTTGGGGCGATGTCACCTTGTTAAATATCGTTATCTACAGGGTCGATTCTGCCTCTTCGTCTGCCGCACTGCGTGCTCGCCCTAAACCTAAAGTAATAGTTTAGTTGGCAGCAAAAATCATTGGACCGTCTAAACCGAAGGGAGATTTACCATTACCACGTAAGGGAGATTTACAGGGCCATTACCGACGGGGCGCGCCCTAACGAGATAAATTAATTTGGATCCAACGATACGCCTGTTTAGACCTGATTTCATTTCATCGATCCATATTAGTCGTGTACTAGAAAGCCAGGGTGATCCGCACAATGGGCAATGTAGCGTTCTCAAATTTTTGTGTGATTTCATAGGAAAATTTAATATTTATAAATATCATAACATAATCTTTATTTTATTTTCGATGGTATTTAAAATATTTATTTCCTTAATCAGTAAATACTATTTTTTTTTAATTATTTATATGAGATGAATTTTAATGATAGACGAATTTACCTTTGATTACTTCATTTATAACTGATGACTAAAATTTAGTATCTCAAAATTATAATATGAAATAAATTTTTAACCAATTAATTCGTAGACGGATTAATTTATTCTGCAATGTTCTAGTGAGCTCCGGGGTTTTTTTACATTATTTTAATTTGAAAGATTTTATTTCATAACTACATGTAAAATATTAATAACAATTATAATAAATGCATAAATAGTGCGTAGCGACGAAAAAGGTCAACAATCAGCATAATTGTTAAGTGGCATCATATTGTATGACAAAATATGACTGCTGATTTTCAGTGCATACCACGCAAAGTTCGGAAAAGGTGACAACATTAACAAAATTGAAGATAAAAGAACAATAAAAATAAATAACACGAATATAATTATAGTAATTAACATAAAAAACAAAAGACAGTGCCTAGAATGGTAAAAGAAAAATAAAAAAGTTCCAAAAAAAACAAAACTATTAAATATAAATGTACATAAAGAATTTAATAACTACTCTGTATCGTGCGGTAATTTAATTAATTATATCATTAATTTTTTATTACGGCCTTTGTGGAGCCCTAGCGCCCCGCAGCAGAAGTCACTTTGAGTATGGCTGTCTTAATATATCTGAAGTGACTTGCTAGTTTGTACCTCGCGCGAATCTCGATAAGTGTCGATTTTACGTAATTGGATTTAAATGATGATAAATATTACCTGCTTCGTTAACGTCATGGAAAATATTTTGTGATATTACTATTGATGTTAATAAAAACTATGGTTTTTTTGTTCCGAAAAGCGTATTTGTTTAAATAATATTGGTGTGGCGAGATCGCATATGATGTTATGACATCACGACAAAACCTGAATCACGCTGTCGGATTTTTCTGTATCGTTAACATATATTATATACTAGTTGCGACTAACAACTGCAGGGAGCTCGGCCGCTTCCCAGGCATCACACCTCGCCTGGCGGGAGTTCTCGTCTTTGCTAAACTGGTTACTGTCACAAGCTTGGTGGGAAACAGATGGATGGATGTTTTTATGATTCTATGTTTATAAAACAACGCTAAAGGTTAAATTCTAAAGCCAAATTAAACCGAACATAATTGACAAAAATGCATCAGTTTGCCTTGACCGAATTTGCATTCCAGGCATAACTGAGATCAGAATTGACATGTATGAAAAAAGGCTTTCGTAAATAAAGGTTTCTCGGCTATCATGATTTTCCAAGAATTGTAAATTTTTCATTTTTTTTGTTAATGTCACGTGCCTGTATCAAAGCTAAGGGCTATATCAACTCTTAATTTAAACTAATCGAGCTAACCATTCCTAAGACGAAATATTTTTTTTTTCTTTGAATATTATGTCCTCCCACTATCATTAACAGGTTAACTGTGTGTGGCAGGTAGGGGATTAACATTTTATTTAAATACAATCTTTATAACCTACATACATATATTATATATATTTTTTATATATTATAAATTGATGCGCTGTACCATCTAGTAGTCGAGGTATATACGATGCTACCCTCTTTGCTGGTAAGAATAACTTGGCGAGTATAACGCCCTCTACAATAATGCGGCGCTCGACTTGAAAAACTTCATTCGATCTAGTATGTACAGTCGATGCGAGGTATACACGCTGCCTCATCTGGATTTAATATTTACTTTAATTTCACTATTTTCAGGGATTCGTAGGTAATTGTTAAAATCAAAGCAAATTTGCAAAATGCTAGTAAATTGGTAAGAGTTCGTGGGTTTATAAAAGAAGAAAGCTACTCTCCTGCACATACACCTAGTTGGTTATAATGTTAAGCCCGTTTGATGCACGTTTACGACTTAGCAGCAAATCTAGCAGCTTTATGACTCAAGCTAGGATTACCCAAAGACTTTCAGGAACTTCTATATGAAGGTAGTCTTATTAAAATATTACGGTAAATAAAAGTTAATATTCTTCTGGAAAACATTGAAACGTAAGAATATTTAACGTTAAATTCACACAGTAAAAACTTTGAATGCTGAACAAAAACAATAATTTATTAGTGTTTATAATTAAACATCTACTACCAGTAATTTGATTAAAGTATTTTTAATAATGCTAAAGATTTGGTAATGGATAAAGTTCTCGCAATAATTCTGCTCTAAGCGTAATTTCTTTATCTTCTTGAGATTAAGACGTGTTTTTCTCCGATGTCCATGTACTTCTTCTTCTCTTAAGTGTATGAAAGCCATTTTGTGTCCTGGCAGGTGTCAGCAGTAGGGTTGCTGAAAATAAATGTTGATGGCAAAATCATCCTTAAAACAAAAACGATTGGTGCCAAAGAGAGGATGGACTTAGAAAAAAAAAGTTTAATCTGTTCATATCCCTGAATTGAATCCCTTTGGAAATGAAAACTCATATTTAGCGAAATTAGTCCATAACTTCGTTATTACGTTGACCATTTTAAAGCTTATTGATTTTGGATCAATTTCTGGATCAAAATCCCTCATCGCAAAAAATATGCCAAATCGTGAGCACGTGAAGCATGTCTTTCCTAGTCCAAAAAGTAGATCGGTATTTATAAATCTCTTACGTTCAGTTTTACAGGTTATATAGAAATATTTTATTCTTTTTTTGTATATGCACACATATTTTGCCACAAATAAATAATCTTTACTTCGTTACCAATTTCCAAAACCTTGGGGTCGGCACTTTTAATAAATATACATTTCGATGCAAACAAATCGGGAAGTTCGTTTGCTTCCTTCAAAATAATATTGTTATCTTCTGAGGCTGTGATTATTATAGTTCCTTCGTGTTCTGTGTTATTCATAGCTTCCACCTCTTCATGGATACCAGCAGTAATAGATTCAAATTGTACATACAGAGTTGTATGATCTAGACTATGAACGTGCTGATTACGTTTTTACGTTTCATCGCCTTCCATAAATAGAACCTGGAGCCAGCGGAGATCTACTTCACTTCAATCCGGAGCCCCGTCATCCGAGCATCGATGAATCACCGTGTCGCCGTAATGTTGATGTGGGTTGCACAATGATCTAAGGATTTGTTGGTTTTCCTTTTTGTTTCAACTAACTTCTTAATTTTTTTACCCACGTTTTATGCGGGGAACTGAACCCGCAAGATCCGTGTCTCGCATCGCGTTGAGAGACGCTTTTAGAAATTTAGGTTCACAAAATTCCATTCCAGAAGTCATGGAGCAACAAGCTAAGTGTACAGAGACTTAAGATATAATAATTAAGAGTTTCTTAGTAATACCTGAATTTGACGGAAGACTCTCGTTAGATTTTTAAATATATGTATGTGATAAATTTGTAGAATCTTATGTGAATCCTACAACAGGGTCCGAAATATCCATTAATTTAAATCACAGATATCGTATACTTCTTACAAATTAAACACATTTATTCACAATTAGAAATTTTCAGCGTTCTCTGAGAACTAGGCGGGGTCTGTTTAACCCACTAAGAACTATAATGTGTTGTTTATAATGCTGTTGGTGTGTCAATAAATAAATAAATAAATAAAAAAAAAAAAAAACTATTAATAAATCTATCACCGGTAAATTGGATCATACTGATGCGTTTAAGTTCAAAAATGCGTAAAATATATTAAACACGAATAAAAACGAAATCTGCTATTTTAATTTTTTAACATATTAATTTATTTAAAAGTTTAGGTCAACAAATGCTTGTATTAAACAACTTGACGTTAAACCAATATAAGATTACAAAAAACTTTCCATTACGTCATAAACGAGACGGTATCAGCCGGAGACATTAAAATTGTCGAATTTTGCGCACTTAGTGATAACGTGCGGGAGATAGCAAATGACATTTTTAGAATAGAAAACATATTAACTTTCAGTCGCATTATCTCTTTGCATCATTCCATTTTATTACAGTTGGAGATAAAAAATGTATGTTAAATGAGTTAGGTATGTACATGATCTATACTCTTCTTATGAAATTATAAATTTCGATATTAGTTATAATTATGATATTATAACTTTAGGTACCTACATATTATTGGCGAAAAAAAAAATCTTAGTCGTTCCCAAATTTCCTGTATCCTTTAAACTAACATATGACCTGTCCAACTTTGTCCTGTATCGAATAATAACACAATCACGTTATCCTTCCTCCTTATCCTTATATTGCCTCCAATTCCGTAGAATATGAGTACATGGAGGCTGAATGCCCGAAGTTTGACAGCGTACGCGTCTGCAACCAACTACTTGGACATGAAATCCGTACCGAACCCGATCGTTTGAATAAGCTTTTAGCTATACAGGAGGTACATGAAGCCTGTCAAATCATGCCTATCTCTCTGTCCAAGGAATTCTCACGGAGCTAGATAGACACTATTACATCATCTCATTCCCAAATCGTACGAGGGTTCAGATAAATTGTGGATATGAAAAACATCAATTAGTTCAAGGCAGTTACCTAACAACCATACATAGATTCTGCATTTGCGAGCCCCGGAATTTACATTGGTCAATCTCGCCAATAAAGTTAAAGGAATCAGTGTCGAAAGAATTGCATTTCCCACAGTGATGAATCACGGTCCGCGAGTCGGGCGACGATACCTGGCATCCACAAATCTCAGCTCATTATGTTATATTCAGAAACAAATCGATACTGAAACACCTTTGCAAGTACTTACAACGCATGGAACCAATATATCACACAACGATACCACTCTATGTCGTATTTTCCGTGCGTAATACTGAGTGCAGGTGTACTAGCCAGCCTGCTGTGCGTCTGTCGACGACGATTCGAAAAGTTACAAATATTAGTACAAAAGGGAGATATTGAGCTATCAAGTGAACCTAGCAAGCGAGACACAACATTTGCTGTTACCCTCAGCATAGTTGCTCATTTAAAGGGGGAGGTGTTACACCCCTGTGCTACCGTGAATTATTGCACTACCTTACTTATAAATGTAACGTTTAAGAACCGAAAGATTGCCTCTCGACTACATAATATCGGACCGAGAGGACATCCCTAGCATGTAGTTTATATTAATTTTAACTTCACACTATTTTAGCATATTGTAAATATATTAATTTTTTTTTGTAACACCCAGTTTTTTGTATTCTTCCGCTGTATCTCACATAAGTCGTTGTTGGCCCTTGGTTCCTAGTTTATTATATACATATTCTTAATCATATGTAACATGGTTTTTGTTGTTCTTTGTAAACCACACTGAATATACGAGTAATATAACAGACGGCCCTACGAGTTAATACTCGGTAATAAGGTAATCCGCTAGCGGTACTATTATAATATATGTAGAAAGTAAAACATTAGATAAGAGTGGGTTAAGTGGTAATTGATAAGTACGTGCGAAGGACAAATGATAAATATAATTTATCAAAAAAATGTCCCGAAGTCGATTAGATCGACGCCGACCAAGCTGACCACTATCTCGGGAATTATTTCTGAAGCACGGTAAGCCGATAGTGGCTGTGTTTTGTGTAGTCAACGTTACGTAATACTCGGCAATCATAATTCGACGTTTTTGATAATGATGCACTTAACGGCGAAAATATCAACGAATATTTATAGAAAATGACCGCGCATGTTAGGCATATTCACGTGAAAGAAGTACATAAACTTTCATTTGTAAAATGAAATAAACATAAAATGTTATGAAGGCCTGAAACAAATGCAATTTGTAGTGTACTGAACATTCAGTACCCTTGTCTGTGAGTACACTAGACGCGACGATACGTCACACGTTTCACGCGACGCCGGTTTCAAATATTACACGCTCGTACTATTGCAGTTTCAATTGCTTCGTTAACAACAATGTCACATTTACCCACGAGAGGTTTTATGATAACCATGATAGTATCGTAGTCAAGCATTTATTTAGGGAATGTAAAATAAACGTTCGATCTTGGGCTCAGCTTGCCTTTCACACTCAATTCATTTATTTTTATACAAAATAAGTCAATGCTTGACATCGATCCCACCTGATGGAAAGTGGTGATGATGTCTAATATGTTGGACGCACTAACTTAGTAAATGCCTATTCACTCTTCTCGGGAAGACTCCCACATTGTACTAACGTGGGAACACCGATGCAGGCAAGTTATTCCATTCCCTTGCGGTACGCGTAATAAAAGACGAAGATATATTTCATGTAGGTATTTTCAATATACTGTACAATGTCAAATGTTTTGATTCTACCATCGTTTCGAAAAGGCATACATCCATTGTGAAAAAGCAATGAAATTAAAAGTATTTATTTTTCGTAGAAATCAATAACTTACTTAACGAAAGTCTAAATTTAACAATAAAAAGTTCCTACATTAATTATGAAAGTAATAACAATATATATATTAAAAAAGAAAAACAAATCTATGATAAAGCCTAAAGACTCGATAGACAATTCCTATCTGTCAGCGGCTTTATAAACGAATACAAAATCAAGACTATGTACGCTAATGTATGCCGGAAGGAAAAAAAACTTCGGCGGAAAAAACTTCCGGTACTCTTTTTAATACCAAAACTTAATAATAATAATAATATGGTTAAGTAGAATTAAAGGACTGTACACACACAAAGACATTTTAACCGGTCATGTAATCCACGAGCATTACCTAAGAAGACGTAAACCAGTTTCGTCAAAACAAATGAGTTACATTCAAAATGTGTGCTAGTTCAGTAGATCTCAGCTCTCCTGCGTAGATTGAAGTAATATCCGGTACAGTGATGGCACTCGTCGGTCACACTGCACTGCAAGCCACTAGAACTTCCTCGAATTTCCGCTTCAACTCACCAACTCAGAAGATGGAGGGCAGTGAGGAATTACTGCCTCCTGTCGTTCATAGCAGACGCATCAAAGTGGTCATCGTCGCTTATCTAACTCTCTCCTGCTTTCTAATATTTTTATCATTCTCCAATTGATAGAAGCGTCATAGCCGTTGGCTTGTTTCAATTGTAAGCAACAGAGGGCGCGGTCAGTAGGAGGATGGGTGACCGCTAGTGACGGATATTTAATGAGCGCTTCGAAGGGCACGTAATGCCGTCGGTTCTAGTTGTAGTATTTTCATATTAATCGTAAAGCCAAGAGCCCTTGGGCAGCATGAAAATTTCTGGCACTCTGGTCAGCCACTATCTTTCCCAATCCCGTATCAGAACAGCATGATGGAGTATGCTCTTGACCTCCTCAGTACTATGAGTGACCCGTGTTCAGTAGTGTGCTATTAATTGAAGCCAGCCTCTCTATTGTCATTCTTTTTTGAAATAACAAATACAGTAACTTACGAGTATAATACTATTCAATGTCAAAAATAAAACGATAATAAAACCATCCACCAATTTTATTAAATCCACATAATGTAAACATTTAGAATGTTATTGTAATTCCTTTAACATCAATGCCCTTTGAAATAATACAAAAATACTATTTTAATACTTAATACTAACTATGTAGATACGTATGTATGTAGGTACTAACTATGAAGCGATTATGCTAGTAAGCAATCGAACAATCCAGCAACAGCGGCCGGTAGATTGCAAGACCGAGAGGTGATCGCTAATGGCAAAAAAAATCATGAACCCTTCCGTGCTTCGGAGGGCACATACTCGTAAAGCAGTCGGTTCCGGTTGTTTTCGTTAGATAGCAATCGTTAAGCCATGTCGGAGGCCTTCGGGCGGCATAAAAACATCCGTGACCCGGATTGGCCACTACCCTCTCCACCAATCCGCATTAGAGCATGAAGTATGCTCTATGCCTCCCTCTAGGAGAGACTCGTGCTAGGTAGTAGGCCATCGATGAAGATAACTCTAACTATGATCATGTCCCTCTACATAATTACACTTGAAACTAGAACCGGCAGCACTATTACTTAAAATTTGCAAATAGCGAGCAAACAACAAACGATCAGTAACAAAAGCAAAAACTATTTTTATTAATATAAAAACATTGAATTACATATGTATCGCTGATTGATAATGTCCACTTTTTGCAACAAAAATAGCGTCAATACCAATAATTAATTAGCATGATTGTTCTTTATACGTAATACGAATTTGTGATCTACGAACGATTATCGCAAAATGTTCGTCATCGCTTTCAGCTTGCAAGACAGAGTGAGTTGAAGTATAAACTTTAATGTGCGTATAAAATTTTGTAATGTTTTTGTTAACAAATAAATTAAATTAAGATAACACTTAAATGTCGAAATTTCAAAAGTAAACTATTAGCAGAGTTTTTATGTGGTAATCATTAACACACCTAGTAAACAGAATTTATTAGCCCCGCCTAGTTGAAAACGTAATAACTAAATCCAATTTTTTCCCATTTTCATTGAATAATACAATTTTATCGTTTTATATTTTCCAAAATTACATGAACCTACATTTTTTTAAATATATCTATTCCTTGATCTATGTTAACCTGACCTAGATGTATTACAATTTTAATCAAATATTATATTTTATATTTAAGGTGTTCCAGCGGATAAAATTCAGCAAATAGTTCTGTCCAAAACTTCATGTGTTCATGTTCAGGAGAGTTTTTCAGGACGTGTTGTTCTCCGATATCCATGTAAAATTTCTTTTCTAAAGTATAAGGAAGCCATTTTGTACCCTGATTGGGGTCAGGAGTTGGATCGCTAAAAAATAAATAATAAATATCTGTTTATAACACACTGCCATCTGAACGCAAACTAAGCGTAAGCTTGTACTGTGGTGATGAGGCAACTAATATACATTTTTAAATACATACTTCAATCGATCTTACAGCTAAACACACAATTCAAATATTCCTGTAATTCACAGATGTGATTGTCCTGAGTAAGAACGGAATTCATGATATTGATTCATCCATCCTTCACATTCTAATAATACTGGTATAGAAGAAAAAAGATAAAGGTTTATTCGGGAGGTCGGCGAAGCAAACGCAAATAAAAATTTAAACAGTAACAACAAAAGACACAACTAAATAAGAGTTATTAAAATAAATAAAATACAAGCATTAATCATGAAGCCCTAATTAGTACGAAGAAACACATAAAATTTCATAATAGTATTGTTAAACATTAAGAAATCCTTAATTGTTTGGAGCCAATTCTGAAGCTTGTATCAAGTTATACCTGTCATAAAAATGCGTTGTCATCAGATCGGAAGTGGGTTTAATAAAGCTTACAAGATTTGACCCGTAACAAACAAATATACTAACATACTAATATACAAACATACACTGCAAGTCTTTATATCTATTAAGAAATAGCATTTATTACAAGCTTTTATTAAACTTGCATTGTATGGTTGTATATTAGTATGTTAATACATATCTAAATATAATGCTGCAATTTAAGCCTTTGATCAGTCCAGCCGG
>DWJZ01003930.1:0-16144 GCA_018249125.1 Asbolis capucinus | reverse complement strand
ATAACCATACTTTTATGAATTTGATAAAAAATAAATCAATATTTGTTTTTTTTATGTGATATGCAGGCAAACGAGCAAACGTGTCACCTAATGGTAAGCGACCACCGTCGGTCATGGACATCAGTATCATCAGTACAACCAGGTAGCAAAACACATACTGTACACACAAACACTCACACACACGTCCACATGCACACTTACACAGTAAAATAGTTTTTAGTAATGCATAAATTGCAATAAAATTATTTATTATAAACCTCAATGTATAATATTAAGCCTAATGTAAGTTAGCTTAAATTGTATTAAGTATTTGCAGCTATTAGTAGTAGCTGTTAGTTTTTGGTGAAATAAAAATCTTCATATCTTTAAAATAGGACAAAATAAATGTATAATATAAATGTAGTGTGTTGTGTGTAGCCTGTTACCTGGGTCAAGATGTAGCGCGGGCGGGGCGTAGTGCAGCGCGGGGTCGCGGGCGCGCGGCGCGTACCCCGCGCAGCCGCCGCTCCACACCTGCTCCAGCGCCACCGGGGATGGCGTGTCCACTGTTAGTGTCGCCATCTACACGCACACGCTTTCATTTACAGATCTATACTGATATTATAAAGAGGTAAAAAAATATTTTTGGTTTGAATATAAAATATTTTCAAAAACGTTTCGGGTCCGTATGAAAACTTCGATATTGTAGGCCAACGAGGGAAACAAATACAAGAACTAAATAACCCAGAGAAACTGTCTCTTATGTTACAATAACTACTTTTTTCAAGTAACTGGTTCTTTCTAAGAAAAGCGAGGGCTGTTTCTGGTTGATAAATAAATACAATAAGACTGACATTACAAGAAGGCCCGCCTCCGATAAGCTGTCTCCTGGGCACACGGCAGAGGGAGAAGCCGGAGGGCATGGGCACGTCCGAGGAGGAGGACAGGATGTTCATGAGGACTGCAAAGGCCTCCGACTCGCTCAGCAGGGCCGAGCGCGCCGGACCCTCCGCAAACTGCTGCGGCGACAACGTCAGGAACCTAATCTGCTCGATAACGCTGCGGATTGTCAACCTCTCTTTTGCTTCTGTAAATTTTACAATAACATTTATTAACTTGTTGGTCACCTTGATTATGAAAGTAGTCCTAATAATGTGTCAGGAGATCAGAGTGCAGTTATCAGTTATTGGTCTTCAAATTACCAGACACTTGAGTTTTCAGTAATTTTTTGCAGTGTCATCAATAACTCAACACCGCATCTCAGCGAAATTGAGACCCACCAATTTACCTTCAAATATTGAACCTACTTCTACCTGCTTGTCCTGATATATCAGGATCAATAAACCAAATTTTACCTGAGAGCTGCCAATTGTCATGAGTAATATATAATAGTTAAAAAAACATGATTTAATGGGTGATATGAAGAAGTTAAGACGGGTTTATGGAACCAAGTTACGGGTTTACTAGTAACCGTCCAGTGCACATTGCGTTCGCATGGCCAATAATAGAACCCGATGTAGACATATCGCAAGAGCGGCAATACACCAAGAGAACAAAAACGATCCAGCACCACCAAAGGCATCGTAGATCACGACCGCTCCACCAGGAGAGAACTAAATAGATCCCAGGGTTCTCAATCCAGCTTCCAGTTTCAATATCAAATCAGCTCGGTGTTCAGATTAGAGTAATGCTGTGATCACTTTAAGAATTAAACATAAGTGCCAAGTTTCGTGCAGATAAAAAATAGAAGTGGGTGAAATTAGGCTTCTTAAATTCAATTACATACATGTCAAACTAATATCATATAGAGTGTAAAAAATAAAGTCTCATTAATATTACTATTCTTTTTTAAGCTCGGTCATACCAGCCTACCTTTAGGTTTCTTGGTGTCCTCAGGTGTGGCAGGAACTGTTTGCTCAGCAGCATTTGCGGAAGAACAGGGTTCTAACACAGCTTCCGGACTGTTTTCTGCACTGCTCTCTACATTTACCACCTACAACCCATATCACATTTCCAATGAAAAATTGCATAAAATTATTGCATAGTTTTAAGTTACACATTGTGTGTGGATCAAAAATATTATATTATAATCATAATGTTATTTTAATAAGCATTTTAAAATAAGTTATATTATAGTCTATCTCTGTGCCAAATTTTATTTGGATTCCATTCAGTTGCTTTTGTATAAATTATAATATCAGTAGGATATTATTGAAGAATTCCTATTTAATTAATATGCTATTGTAAACCTTTTCTTTTGACGTAGATGGCTCGGGGGTCTTTGGTCTCTCCACAGATGGTGGGGCACTTTCTGCTTGTGGACTCTCTGTTGCTCGCTTTTCCAAAGCCTTAGCATATCTACAACAGTCAATAGATAGATATATTAAATCACTTGTATTCCTAGATTGAATTTAATAAGTAATTGGTCTGCAGTTACTTTTTATCTGATTGTCAAACCATACTTATTGGTTAAATGACAGGCCAGTTGGTCTAGTGGATAGTGAACATGACTAATACTTCGGAGGTCGTGGGTTTGATTCCCACCCAGATCAAACTTTTCTGTGATGAACAGGAATGTTTGTTCTGTGTGTCTGGGTGTGTAATGTACATATTTAAAAGTATATATGTATGTTTATCAGTTATCTGATCACAATCGCACAAGCTAACATATAGTTTGAGGTGAGATGTCCGGTGTGAGTTGTCCAAAGATATTCATTTATATTAAAACAGGCTTTTGTCTGAGCGCTTGATATGAAAATTTCAAAATGGCAATATTACCTAACAGCGGCCTCAAAGAGATCCATTTCGCTGTCAACATTCAAGTGATCCAATGAGAACACAGTGATGACTGTGGTCAGCTCAACATCCTCGAAACTGCTATCATTCAGCACATCCTTTGTGTTGGTGCAGATTATCTGAAATCAAAAGCAATGATCAATATTATTATTATGTTAAATTTTTTAACAGCAACAAAGCTTTTCCCATATTTTTCACCAAAAGTAGTCAATAATTTTCGTTAATCTACTGTACTTCTGTTCTATATTTCTATAAAATCAGTTCAGTAGTTTAGTAGTAGTAGAGGCGAAATGGTAACAAGACAGAGTTAAATAAATATCTTTGGACAACTCACACACGGCCATCTGACCCCAAACTAAGAATTTGCTTGTACTACTATCACACAACAGATATACATATATACTTTTAAATACATACTTATTACTTTCACTTTCGTAATATTAGTAAGGATGTTTAATTATAATTACATTAAATTATTGTTACATTATTAATCATGTCTATAAACAATTATGTATATACATATTACATTTCATCATATTTCAACCTGCTATTGTGAAAATTTCAAATTAAAGTTTATTATTTCTGCTACATAATAAACAACGAATATATTTCATTAATTAAAGTCGAAGATTTAAAAAAGTATAAATCTAATTCTTACTATTTCACTCGACTATTAGTTAAGATGGTTGATTCTTGTATATTTTTAATTTTTTCTTCTTTTTCATTTAGTCAGTTGAAGAAATCCTATTAGAAGAATGAAAAACAGTTAATCTCAAAGCCAAAGTTGATTCAATTTTTAAAGTTATGTGCATATCAGAAGTTGATTATCAGTTGCTATAGTGATCAAAAACAGCAACTGCACTCCCAAGATTTCTCCATAAAGTTCCCAAAGGTGTGTGGTGGACTTTCATCTATACCACTTGCATTGTGAGTGGAGACCTGTGCCCAGTAGTGGGAAATTTATGGGTTGTAATGATACACTAAAAAATAATTTATAAGTACAATAATACAGACCTGTATACATTTCTCCATTAGCACATTCTCTTCAAACAACCTCGCAAATTCATACGCTCTGCAAGCATTCCGTGGATACAAATCTGACCACAGGTAGCGGGTGCACTCCTTTACCAAATGAGGCAGCATATACTTCTTAGCCCCATAGCAAAGCTCACATGCCTTGTCAAAAGAGCTTATATTTATATTACCAGTGTATATGTATCTAAAATGTATAAAGAGAAATGAAAATATATAACTGCTGATAATTAACATTGTCGATAATATACTCACAATAAATATGCATGACTCAGAATAATTGATCACATATAGTGATAAAATTATCCAAGTAAAAATTAACCTTTTATTGAAAAAATCAAAATATATTTTTTTTAACAGACAGTCAAAGTGAAATTGTTTAAGTAGGTATTTTCAATAAACATGGACATCTACTGTTTGGATTCTACCACAATTTCGGCAAGGTGCCATAACGAAGAGAAAAAGAAAAGAAATTCCTCAGCACATCTTTTTAATCAATAAGAGCACTAGCTTCCAAAAAATTATGTTAACTTACTCTAATAGTGCTTTGAAAGCGTCTATCTGGACATCCAGAATAGGAATAGGGTCGTTACGCTCTGCCATCCCTCCGTAGAACATTGCCTCGAAGACCGGCGACGCCATCGCCAGAATCAGCTTATGTCCCGCGATGACCATCTGGTGCGAGTCAATACCTACGAGAAAGGTACAGTCAGACCACTGCCCAGATTGTAGCAAATATGCACCCCTCTGTTTTAACTCTGTGCATTCTAGTTGCCAGTCCGTCGGAGCTGCTGCCATGATTACAGATTTCCACTTATCTTTATTTTTAAGTCAGATCGGATGTTTTAGCCTTGTAAAGTACACATTCCAGAACAATTTCACATAAATATTTTAGCAATGGCTGGGTGTAGTCACTACGCGAATATTTTTGTATGACAGCATTAAATATTAGATTTATAACATTTATTTTTGTTATTAAGAACTTTTATTAAAATGTTATAATATAGCTTCCGACTGAGTTCATTCCTTCAAATTCTGACAGTGAATGAGTGAAACTGTCAGCAGAGTTCAGACATGTCATAGTGACCATAGATAATACATGAGAGTGACAGTCCACTAAAGGTGGGACGTATTCGCTAAAATTCATACTTAGTCTTGCAAGTACGAGTACGACTAAATACGCGTCCCAAAGACTGACGCCACGAGAATTTAGGATTTGCGGCTTGGAGATGTGACTGACAGCTGCAGCTTGCGGCTATGGCTTGCGATTGCTTTATTAGATGTATTCAGTACGCTGTACGGTTTATTTTCGTTGCCGAGTCCTTGAGAAGTGTATGAGATATCTACAATTACGATTAATTTATAAAGAGTATAAGCACTCGTGCGTTTGTATTCCATCCTTACTTTATACTGCATATATATTAGAGACTATACTTCTAGACTTCATACTTATAATGACTCGATTCTCCTAAATACTCAATACGCGTTCATTGGCTCATTAAAAACTAGGCGCCAATACGTTTTGGCAAATACTTAGTCTTAGAACCTGCTGACGTAAATACGCCTCACCTCTGCGCTAAAGATCGTCTAAATTCGGTTACTGTAAAATCATCCATTTGTGTTTATACACTCAGTCACGACCAGTGTCGATTCCATACAACTTGTCAATATAACCCAGAATGTATTTTAAGTGTTATCTACCATGTAAAACTAACGTTTTATAACTATAACTGTATAATAGTTAATTATGGTACCTGGTAACGTTGACATTGACATTTCTTAACTTGACACGTATGTGACATTCAGTATAATGAAAACTTCAAAAGAAGGAGATGATTAGAAAAGATGTAGAGAGTAATGATATTGTATACAAGTTTAATTAAGTATAAGAATCGAAATGAATCACGACGATATAAAGTCAGTGGTGCAGGAAAAATTCCTTTCAAGCGAGCGGGTTACAGCGTTTCTATCTGATGCCAAAGTGCTCCACCCAGATTGGGTGAAAAAAGACAGACTTTTGGCAATTGTGGAGTATGGGGACGAAAAAGCAGTGTTCTGTTTGTTCTCATCATGCTATCCACCGAAATCCTTCACCGACTTATCCATTGAGATAGTGCTTCCTATCGACAACACTTTTAAATGTGAAATTGACAACAAGCCCTCTGATCCGGAAGCAATTTTGTACCTGAACTTACAATCTCGTGATAATAAGTTTAAGTTTGAAATACAAATGACGCCTCGAGTGGACAACTTCGTTGACGATCTGTTCCGTGGAATAGAAGCTGTTAACAAAATGCCTACCCAGCCAGAATTTGTGTGGTTGAAAAAGTACAATAGTAACAGAACTGAAGATGATATACTGGCCCATACTATGGTTTTACCACGAAGTGGCGTAGCGCACACCATGACCTCTGCTCCTGTAGCTATTAGAGAAAGCCTAATCAAGCGAAAAATGAGTGATAAGGAGTTTGATTACACTTACACAAAAAGATTTACAATTTTTTGCGGGACATGGAATGTTAATGATAAATCCCCAGTTATCTCACTGAAAGGTTGGTTAAACGTTGATAAGGAACCTCCAGATATATATGCAGTTGGTTTCCAGGAGCTGGACTTGTCTAAGGAAACTTTCCTGTTTGATCAAACATTTAGAGAGGACGAGTGGTACAATGCTGTGTTGGCTCACATAGACCCTCGTGCTAAGTATGTCAAAGTGGACAGAGTGAGACTAGTGGGCATGATGCTAATTGTTCTTATTAAGGAGAAGCATTTTTCACACGTACGAAATATAGTCAATAATACTGTTGGTACTGGCATTATGGGTAAAATGGGGAATAAGGGTGGTGTATCCATAAGATTTGATTTGCATAATACTTCCCTTTGCTTTGTAAATTCTCATTTGGCTGCACATGTTGAGGAATATGAAAGAAGAAACCAAGATTTCAGAGATATCTGTAATCGGACGAGGTTTTCACAGCCAAATCAACAGTCCAAAGCCATTAAAGACCATGACCATGTTTATTGGTTAGGAGATCTCAATTATCGTATCACAGAATTAGATCCATATACAGTAAAGAAACTTGTTGATGATAACAACTTTGCAACGGTCCTGGAATGGGATCAGCTGAAGCAACAGCATAAAAACAATCATGTTTTTGCTGGGTATACAGAAGGCACCATTGAATTTAAACCCACTTATAAATATGATGCAGGTACAGATAATTGGGATTCCAGTGAAAAAAATAGGGCTCCTGCTTGGTGTGACAGGATATTTTGGAAAGGAGAACATATAACACAATTAGCTTATAGAAGTCATCCAGCTCTGAATATTAGTGATCACAAACCAGTTTCTGCTATATTTAGCTCTTCCATAAAAATTATTGATGAGGAAAAATATCGAAAAGTGTATGAGGAAGTTATAAAACAATTGGACAAATTAGAAAATGAACTAATACCCCAAGTAAAAGTTGATATTACTGAAATTGATTTTGGTACTGTTAGATATTTAGAATTGCAAGTCAGAACAATCACAATAACAAATATAGGCAAATTGCCAGTTGAGTTTGAATTTATTAAGAAATTAGATGAAAGTAATTTCTGCAAGGAATGGCTTATAGTTGAGCCATACAAAAAATGTATTTGTGCTGATGAAACATGTGAAATTCAACTTAAAGTCCTCATTAATAAGACTTCTGCTTGCAAGATGAATGCAGGCACAGATAAACTGTATGACATTTTGGTGCTACATTTGTATGGTGGTAAAGATATCTTCATAACTGTCAATGGAACTTATCAAAGAAGCTGTTTTGGATGTTCAATTGAGGTACTAGTCAACCTGAATATGCCAATTAGAGAAGTTCCTGTAGGAAAACTGATTGAACTGGAGAATAAGAGAGATCAAACTGTTTCAAATCAATCTACATACTCTATTCCTAAGGAAATCTGGTTTTTGGTTGATCATATATATTTACATGGTCTCAAGGAACCAAATCTCTTTGAACAGCCAGGCTTACATTCTGAAGTTCTACAGATCAGAGATTGGCTAGACACTGGATCCATAGACCCAATTCCTGGTTCAATTCATTCAGTGGCAGAAGCATTATTACTCTTACTTGAGAGCACTGTTGATCCAATCATTCCATATAACCTTCAGTCTGTATGCTTAAGAGCATCAGCAAACTATTTACAATGCAAGCAAATAGTAATGGAATTGCCAGAGTTCAGAAAGAATGTTTTTCTATATCTGTGTGAATTCCTACAAGAAGCTCTACAACACAGTGCTGAAAATGGTCTGGATGCAAAGACATTGTCAACATTGTTTGGAGCAATCTTTTTACGGGATAATCCAAATCTTATGCAAGAGCCCCAATCTAGAATCAATAAACAAGTTATTGATAAACAGAAGGCTCAATTTGTATACCATTTTTTAATAAATGATCACAGTGACTTAATATTCTCTAGATAATTGTACTTTTGTAAATAATTACTTTTAATACTCAAGTTTTCCAATAGTATTTTTAGATAGTAATTTATGCTTAGTAATATATTTTATTAAATTATTTTTAATTACAAATCTCACATATACTTTAATTATTCAGACAAGAAATACAACGATAATAAATTCAATCTTTGACAGATTTTACTAAAATGTTTTGGTATTAGTCAATGGAAAAACAGTCAGTCTTTATGAAGTTAAGTAAATCCACAAACAAAACTTATAAAAAGGATGCCATGTATATCCTATATATGCCATAATACATGCCATTTACGCATATGACAACCATCTCATCTCGATTAGTACATAAGATTTATTTATGCTTCAATTTGTTTATATATTTTTTTTCCATGACTACAATGCAGTGTATTTCTTGTCTATAGACTATTTGCAATAGATAATTTTGCCAAAGGAATATAGTTATAATGCAATTGATAAAGTCTTTACTGTGCAACATAAAGCCATAATTATTATACAGTAAGTACCTAATTAGTAAATGATTTGAACATGTTCAACTATGCTGAAACAGATCTTTACTCATGATTTGTTATGCATTCTTTTTAGTAAAATGATGTATTTTCTGTTGTTGTCGATAATTTATCAAATTGTATGTGAATAAAATCGTTACATAATTTCATTTTAATCTTCATTTGAGCAGTGAATGAAAATGCTTTTAATCAGATTTACATCTTGAATCCTACTGTATTCTGCTCATCATTCCATTGATTTAGTATGACATTGAATTCATGTGGCAATAATGTGTACAATATGGTACCTACAATAATTTATTTTTTAACTTATTCGTATGTAATATTAGTTTTAATTGTTTTTCGAATATCCAACAAAAACCTTCAATCGAGCGGCCAACAGATAGATGTGTAGTAGTAGGGTTGATAATATTATTTTTATACATTATCTTGTTGTGTACTGTGATCTTAACCACATCACCTAAATTTTATTAATGTCTTGACTGTAGTCTTATAATTGTCTAATGATGTAAACGTAATATGGTGCAGGAATTGTATTTATACACTTTCACATTACTTACTAAGTAGATGATTGTTAGCTATTGTAATCTTTCATAGAGAACACGGTCCCTCGGAAATAATGGTATGAACTATAATGCCATTAATCTGTGGTTTTATTAAATAATAATGATGTAATTTGGATGTATCAGTATACTAAAAAAAAATCATTGTGTGTTAACTTTTAATGCAACGAATAAAATCGTTTAGTCATACCTACGATTAAATTCAGCAACATAATAAGGTATTTGCCTTTAGTTATCTATTATGCTAATATTAACACTTGTTACAAATAATATTATTTATTAATTTATTAAATAATTGGTATTAGCAAGTAAGTATTTATTTTTTATTTGCGGTGAATGTGGTCAAGGACGGCACAATTCATCCACTTCCTCCATTTGTCACTACATATTTGTAAATATTGGCAAAATTTACATAATCCAGTAACGCACAGAATATTTTAACCTGCTAGTACTCTGGTCAAGTCTAAAATATGTCTAAAGGATCTGTAAAACTGAGCCAAGCTAATGTAATTTATTGTGGTTTCTCACAGAATACAATTAGTTTGGGAGAGTAATACAAGATGTCGCCACTGTGATTGCGGAATCTCGCGAGTAAAATTCTCAAATTTTATTATGTTTTAGGTCTTCATGATGAAGAAACAATAGAAAATAGCAATCTTAAAATTAATCTCGCAAAACTAACAACTCTGTAAAGTTAATGCAGATTTCTAGACTAAAAATCCAAATATATCTCATAGCTTCGAAACTTGTCCCATATTACCATAGGAAACTAAGCATTTTGCGTTACCTTTTTAACTAGAAGTTATAAATGACAATTTTATAGTCATTCCGAGACTGTAATTATCTAATCCCAAAACTTAACAATAAAAAAAATACCATAATATGTATCTTCAGTTAATTTATATTACCATTTCCCATTATTTCTACTTGATAATAGCAAGGCTCTTAACGCAGATTCAGGGTTAAAATTATAAGATTCAAGACATAAAAAAGTATTGAAATAAAAGTCATTGTATTTAAGAGGTAGCCAGTTCACATGAGAGTCATCAATCGCCATTCAACAGTATTTTTAGACTGTGGTCCATAATAGTGGATAATTATTATATAATTTATATTGAAAAACTCTTTGAAACTTACTATTTAGAAAATTAATATGAATCTAAAGTATGTGGTCGAAGTTTCTTGAAGAAATATTAAAAGTAAAAAGTATATTTGATATTTCAATACTGTAAAATGGAACGTTATCTAGATCACGCTCACGGATCGACTCTATTGAATGAAAGTAGCGGGAGATTCGATTTTATCCAATAGGAAGCTTGCTCGGCCGTTATGTCAAATACAAACAACGCGTAAGCGTATGAGAACTTCATTTTTTCTAAAAACTCAAACAAAACATTGTTTTCGAGATCTGACGACTCAAGTGCTTCACATCCTGTTGAAGTCGTTTCAATTTCAAATTCAATTCGTAACCGATGTACCGGTGTAGCGAGATAAAAAGTCGAAGAGTTTTAAAATTTTAGTTAATTCGTTTGGAAGTTTGCGCCCGGCGGACGCGAATAAAACTAAATAAACAATTCACGGAGTTAAAAGCTGTTCTTTGTTCCTGTCTAAATCCAATCGCGAAGCCATGGAAGTTGAAACCAAATGTGAGTATATTTTTTCTATTCTTGTGACGCTTATTATGCACGTATTTTCGTAGAATATTACATTAATAATTTAAGAAATCCATAGAAATTTTATAAATAATTGTACTCAATAAATTACGATTATTCAATAAACACGGTTACTCCATTATTAATTATAATATTTTATATGAAATAGTACGGGCAACAATAAGAATAGGTATAGTCTTTCATATATTTTACTGTATTAATAATTTTACTGCAAATAATTTAAAATGTGTTTAATTAACCTATCTATTAGGTTTCATAATATAAAGCCCTGAGGAATGGTTACCATAACGAAAAATAGTACCTTTGGTACAGATCGTGCCTCAGTGTGCCACCCTGGGCAGCTATTTTTAGTTGCTAAGTAGTAACAACGGAGCCCGCCAAGTTATTGCTAGTTTTATTAACTATTTGTTGTCTTGAGCCTTTTGAGGCACAAGTTAATATTTCCTCTTACTAAACTCTGAGCACCTTTTGGTAGTACGTGTTTTACCTACCTACGTATTTAATAATAGTAATTAGGTAGTTCTATAATATACCTATTATATGTGTGTATTTTGAAATGTTAATTGCAGTGTAAGAATCGGATAGATATACCGAATCAGCTCCGCTTTCTACCTTCTTGTCCTGTGTACAGGGTAGACATAAAGTACGAAAACATTAAATATTGAATTTAATTTTAAAACAAGTATAGAATTGAAAACTTCACAACTGTGACGTGACTGGTACCGTGGTCACAATTCCAAAATGATTTTTACCATATACATTTGTCAAGTTAGTATGTTAATAAATTCGTATAACCAAAATGATTTAGAAAAACATAATAGTTAAGTACTATACAGGGGTATCCTGAATTTATATACATTTTATCTTATCTTATCTTACTGATACCTATTATAAATGCGAAAGTTTGTATAGATGGGTGTTTATAACTGTTTCACGTAAAAAGTAACATATTTGAATGATGTTCAGTACAGATATAGATTAAGAGTCTGGAATAACAAATATACCAATTTTAAACGACGTAACACGCAGGCGAAGCCACGGGCGGAAGCTAGTAAATAATAAGAATGATTTATGGTCCGGGTGTTTTCGTCAATTCTATATGATCGAGGAAGTTAGCGAACAGCGGGCGCAGTCGGTAGGAATATGAGCATTAGTGCCAAATATTTTAAGCGCTTTCGTCACGTAAAGCCGTCGATCCTGGTTGTTTACTTATGTATCTAGCAACCGTTAAATATCGGTTAATGTCGAAAGCCTTCGAGCGGCATTATAATTTCGATTTGAGTTGTCCAAATTGGAGCAGCATAGTAAGGTATGCACTAGGGCTCCTTAGTTGAGGAGAGACTTGTGGCATTCATACCCCGGATTGTGTAAATTGTCAATCGCCGGAGTTCCGAAAGTGAATTGATGATCGCAAGTGGCAAAAATTTCATGAGCCCTTCGGCCGAATGGGATGGCTTGTCATGTTGCAGGCATTCGGGCCTTACAAAAACGACAATTGAAATGACGTGGTCGTGTACTTTGTTACTGATCTAGGTCTTTACTTATAAGGACAAGCGTTTCCAGTAGTGGGTCATTATAGGTTACAGCCAGGCTACAACAACAAAATACGTTTAAAATATTGTCAGTGCAATTTGTCATGATTGCGATGGCCGTTAAACGAGTTCCAATTCCGGTCGTGGGTCGCCGGGCAGTCGACGGTTCATGACTGTGTCATCTTCTTAACGAGTTCTTATTTCAAACCCGGGACGGTTAACATCAGGACATCCATCTCATATCTACCTGCCAATATTTTATTATAATGTTAATATTTTAATGGTGGAATTTCACTATTAAACCGTACACAATGAACTTAGAGGTTATAGGACTGCTAATAGAAGCAATTTTACTCAATGTATTGATTAATGTAGCATGTTAAAGTTTATATGTAGTAAATATTAATAATTTCACCTATGTATTTTTATACGGTATTAAATGACCTGACAGACGATAGTGAATAAAATCCAACTGAAATGCGAAAGGAAATGGATGGATGTTTGTTTCTCTTTCACGCAAAAACTACTGAACGAATCTCAATGAAATTTGGCGCATTGATAGATCTGGAATAACATATACTACTTTTTATCAATATACCACGCGGGCGAAGCCCCGGGCGAGTTTTCACCTGTCTCATATTATAAAAAATTACTATTTAATTTATTTTAAGTATTTTAATTGTTCAGAGGTAGTTTATAAATTCTGTCTGACCTTTATTATTCAGTCGGCCTGTGGTCATGTTTATGCCGGTGTATCATGCTTGTTTTTATAAGAATGTTGGTATTCTTTATCGCTCCGAGTCGGGTCACTGGGAGCGACCGTTGGCTGGCAAGGACAATTCGCAGTTGATGACTCATGCACATCTCTTCCGCGCCTCAACGTTCTATATTTGAAATTTAAACGTTTTCCTTTTTTGGAACACAACGGTTACTATTCTTTGTGAAATAAATACGTACCTCACTGGCTGAGTAACGATATGTTTTGCTTCACATCTGGTGCTCTCTAGGTTGAGGTTAAAAAACAATCAATAAATATAAAATAAAAGTAGGAGCAGGTCCGGAGAAATATTGTAGAAGAATAAGAAAACATTTTTTTGTCAACAATAGTACAACAGAAATTTAATTATTGACTTAAGAATAAAACTTATAAAAATAAAATAAATAAAAAGGAATAAAAGCTCTTTAAATTTGAGGACAGAACCGTGTCCAGCATTGGGCCTTTAATGGGTTAAAGACAAGCACCCTATGACATGGACTGTACGTGGTCATTCAAGCTACTTGTTTTGACCCACTTAAGTTGTATTAAAATATTTTTTTCTAATACCTATAAGTCCAAGGCAAGTTTACACAATGACACTAAAATACGTATTCCCACACTAGGATTCCGTGTGTCCTAGTAACATAGACTATTCATGCCGTGATGGACAAAACTAATGACATAAATATTCAGCCGGGAATCGAACCCGAACCCGTCGCTTCGTAGACAGGATCACCAGCAACTAAGCTATAGGGCAGTTGAAGTCAGACCAAATTAAAATAGGCGCAGTGTCTTTTAATGTATTCGGTTCACTAGATATTCGAACTCCAAATGAAACTAAAACTGTCTCTCTCTCCCGCTACTCCTGTTTGATGATCCGTGAATTGAATGGATAATTCCGCTTCCTGCATGTACGGTTGTTGGGAATAATTTTAGGATTCCGCACAAAATTCCGGCTTCGCTCTCTAGCGCCTAGACCCTTTGTGCTATAAAGCTGTAAGTTTATATAATTGTACAAATAAAATTGTATTTTATTGACAAATGACATTTAATAACATATTGGACTTTATATTGAATTGTTTTTTAATTTACAATTTTAAACGTGAATAATTTGTATTTATTTGATAATTACGTTAACGCATTAGGACATTCACCTGTAATGTTAGTGTAAGGTGTGAAATAACTAAACATTAATCATTGTAATAAAGTGGTACAATAAAATCTTGACAAATATTTTTGAGGGTACCTCCCGTACAATTGGAAGGATTTTTTTTCCCGTCTACTTTGTTATGTCTGGTGTCGTTCGATTGGTCTTTTAAAAAAATATGGGTTCTTGGCAAATCTTTACTTGATTTGGGATCCGTTTTCAAAATAATAAGCCTTAAAGTAATGATAGGATTTTGCTTCTATTTCCTCCCCCTCCCCCTCCTATAAACAAAATGTTTGGTTATAGAAATGTAAGAACATAATAGTAGTTTGTGTAGTACATTTAGAAGGAAATTTTTTACAAATAGGTACGCTTATGGGGTTGACATAATTCGTTATTACGTTTAACAAATTCCTTATTATAACTTTAACAGGCCGGTTGGTCTAGTGGTTAGTGAACCTGACTACTACACCGGAGGTCGTGGGTTCGATTACCACCCAGGTCAGACTTTTCTGTGATGAACAGGAATGTTTGTTCTGTGTGTCTAGGTGTTTAATAGAAATATCTATTTATGTATGCATTTAAAGTATATATGTATGTTTATCAGTTGTCTGATCACCATAGCACAAGCTAACGCTTAGTTTGGGTTCAGATGGCCGTGTGTGAGTTGTCCAAAGATATTTATTATTTTGACCTCACTTGTTTTCCATGTCGTTACTCCACTTACCCTCTATCAAACCTGATTGTAATAATGTAGGTAATGAAGTCCTACAACTTTAAAAATACTAAAGTTTGTAAGGATGGATAGATGTACTTTTGTTACACCTTCACGCAAAACCTGTTGAATGGCTCGGCTGAATTATGGTCTGGAATGACAATAGGTAGGCAGGTCAAGCCGCGGGGGAATCCTAACTTTTTTTTATATTCAATAATTTGGCGCTTGACTACGAAGCCACCTGATGGTAAGTGGCGACATAGTCTTTGATGGTAAAGCGCACTAAATTAATAAAAGCCTAGATAAAATTTAACATATTTGTGGCTTACGTAAGGACAACGGGATAGTTTTTATCCCAGAAAACCGTTTTCATCCCGTAGGATAAAGGTTATAGTCAGTGTGGCAAATCTGAAACTATTCGATAACTCTTCTTCTGTAGCGAAGTGAGGGCAATTTCTTGTTTTACGAGTAAATATTAGTATAGATTATAGAATGCTGTAAAGAAGGGGTTTGTTCCAGACCGCGCACCGGAGTGGTAGGTGTTCTGCAGAGGTTAGCGCGCCCCGTCCTGTGACTAGCGCGGCTCGGCGCGCACGGCACGGGCGGTGGATTGTAAGTTATATCATATACTTTATCCCCCATAAAAATCCAATTATCCTCATAAAAACACACGTCATCCCGTCAAACTATGTCATCCCCTATATAAATTCACGCCATTATAAAAAAACAACGTTATTCCCTATAAAACCACGTTATCCCGTTAAAAAATCACGTCACACCTAGTAAAAACACCGTCATTTGTATGTTTACTAATAATAAAACTGTAACGGGGTCAATTCTGTATGTTAAGTATTTTTTTGAAAGTTTTAATGCAGGGAGGCGTTATCGATACAGAGAACAAAACATGTTTTTTTTTTGGATTTCTTGTCTGTTTGTCTGTTCGAGCTTTACGCAAAAACTACTGAAC